>JADBJO010007651.1:0-12500 GCA_016801955.1 Conus betulinus | reverse complement strand
GTGTGGTGTGTACTTCCCGAGGAAGCTGATCACCCCCAAAATCCTACGTAGCTCAGCTGTGTTGGTCGGTTCCGGCATTTCCAGAACTGCTTCGATTTTTTGGATCTGGCTGTATTCCTTCTCCGCTGATCCGATAACCTAACAATTCAACTTCTTTCCGGGGAATCTCACACTTTCATTTGTTGAGTTTGTGGCCTACGGTGTTCAGCTTGTGGAATACCTCATGAAGATGTTTTTCATGCTCTTGTTCGTTGGCACTGTGCACCAGCATATCATCAAAGTAGCACAGGAGAAAGCTTTGACCTTGCAAAATGGACTCCATTGTGTGCGCTGAACTATTTCTGGTGCAGACGATATGCCAGATGGTAAGCGACGATAGAAATACTTCCCAAAGGGAGTAATAAACTTTGCCAGTTTTGCTGTCTTTTCCTCAAATGGTATCTGGCAAAACCCAATCGTAGCGTCAAGCTTGCTGAGCACTTTTGACCCTCGCAGCTTGTAGAGCAGATCTCCGAGAGTGGAGAGAACGTATCTTTCCCCGCTTCAGTGACTGGTTTAATTTCTTAAGATCAGTATAAATCCTTATGGCTCCTGTTTTCTTCAGTACAGGCACCATGCCGGCACACCTGTCAGTTGGCTCATGAAATTCTGCAATGATTCCTTCTTGCTTCATGTGCTCCAGTTCCTTTTTTTTTACTTTCTCTAATAGGGGAATGGCAACTCTTCTGGGTGTCTTGAGGCTGTACGGCTCACTGTTGTCTTGTAGCACAATCTTCACTGGATCACAATTAACAGGTGCGCTTATCTCACCAAAAACTGATTCGATGGCATTGACTCTTTGGACTAGACCCAGTTGGTCACAGCATCTTGACTGAATAGACTGTCAGAGTCTGCATCAATGACAAAAATCTGAAGATGAGTTTTACGGCCACTATGTTCCACGACGCATGAGAACGCCCCCAAGCGCTTCAGCAGACTTCCTGGACTCTTGAGAAGAGCTTTGGAGTATTTCAATGCTAACTTTGGCTGGATGAGATTATATTCTGTCTTGCTGCTGAGAATACACACATCAGCTCCTGTGTCAAACTTGAAACTGACCAGGCGACCTAAAACAGCCAATGTCACTCTCTATGGTGGCTTACTACTTACTGTTTGCTGCTTGTCGACAGAACCAGGTGAAAAACATTTCCTGGACTATGTTCTGGCATCTGTCCACTGGCAGCACCATCAGTCACTTCGCTGACATGATTTCTTCCTCGGCAAACCACAGCAAAATGGTTTCGTTTGTTGCAGTTCCTGCACACTTTTCCTCTTGCTGGGCAGTCTGAAGGGCCATGCTTGCCACCACATTTGTCACAACTCTGTTGTTGTCCATTTCCCCGTCTAGTTTTGCTGCTGGGTTGGTGTGAAGGACGACAACCAGCATCAACACTCAATCCACTCTGATCTTTGACTTGATTTTTCACAAATTCATGATGACGAGCAGTGTCAATGGCTCCTTTCAGAGTAAGATCTGGCTCTAGCTGAAGCCTCTGTGATACTTCTTTGTCATTCACTGATTCAGTCCAAGTACGAGACGGTCCCTAATTGCTTCATCTTGATCATGAAACTGGCAGTGAGCAGACAGATCGTACAAGGCACGTATATACTGTGCTACTGTCTCTCCGTCGTACTGGTGACGTGAATGAAATTTCGCCCGTTCATGAATAACATTTGTTCTTGGTTTAAAGTGATTATGGAACAGATTCGGAACGACGTCAGAATTGTTCTTTGGTCTGGCTACCCCTCTTCTCTTGCAGGAAACCCAAATGACGTAAACATTTTCGCCGCTTCTCGACCCATTGCGTAAATGAAGCCACTCACTTGAACTTCGCCAGTATCTTCAGTTAATTTTGTTGCGATGCGAAAACGAAGGAATCTTTCACTCCCTTCCTCCCAAGTTTCAGGTCGACTGAAATCAAAAGGCTCTGGGGGATTGAACTTGGCATCGCCACATTTCAGTCAATAAAATCGTCGATTCACCGTAGATTTTCACACCCGTTCTTGATTGGAAACTTGAAGCTCTAGCTTCTTTCGACACCATGTTGTGTTAGGACTGGCCAAGCCTAAGGGCGTTCCGACTAGAAACAACAAATGTTACGGAGACGATTCACATCGGTAAACTGAGGTTGATTTCTAACCATGCGAAGTCTTCAACAAAACCAAATACGCATGCGTGTTGTCAAACACATGGTCAAGGTTGATCGGGACTTCCGATTCACTACAAAACAGCTACCAAGGTATGGCTTCATTTACCTTAAAGTAGGGAAAAAAAAAAACGTTTCAAAAACACAGACTTATTGTCCATCTACTGCGCCGAAATATGTTACTGGTCGACTATTGGAATGCGAAAAAAAAAAAAATCTGCTGGGACAATGATCACGAAGGTAGTACAGGTTGACTTTCACGTCCTCATAACGAAAGCGTTTAGAGACATTATGTTCTTTCACGATAGTCTCTGATGACCACGAACTGCCTTTACTATTTACATCCAGTAAGCCTGTGTGGCAACCACGACAACACATCAGTTACTATCTAAGAAACCTGATTTCCCTCGCACAAAAGCATATCCTTCTTGTTTCCTCCACACCAAATAGAAATCCGGGATGAGAGAAGCTTTCTGTCCTTTTCTTCCAGATGAATATACATTCAGTGTCAAAATGAGGCGACTGCAGACGGAACTGGAAACAAACTTACAAGAAAAAAATGACCTGCCGCTGAATCAAAGTAAGAAAGAAAGAAACAAATTTTTAGATGTAATTTGTGTTTTTTTTGTTTAGCGGTGTAGTATTTTTGTCTTTATGCTTATAAACTTAGTTTGATATAACGGCGATGATTTCTTTTTTACTTTCTTCTTTTCAATACAAGCTTCCACTTTGATATCATTTCCCTTAAAACATGTTTGGTGAGTATAAATGTGTGTGTGTGTGTGTGTGTGTGTGTGTGTGTGTGTGTGTGAGAGAGAGAGAGAGAGAGAGAGAGAGAGAGAGAGAGGGGGTAGGGGGATTGTTTCCTATCTTGTATAGTTTGTTCATTATATTTACTGTGTCTCTGTACGTCTTCTTATGCCAAACAAGAGGACTTCTTAGAAAATGGGCATGACAAAATAACAACCTTGTCTAATTCGTGCACTTCACATTCCCCTCCAATTCTTGACGCAGTCACCCATTTACTTCTTTCCCACGGAATAGTCTCTGGCCAGCCGTTCGTTCACAAAGCCCAGTTCGTAGCAGCAAGGAAGTCTTGCCACGGGAAACACTTTCGGGTCATGAACCTTTTTTTTTTTCCCCGGATACAAATGAGTACGAAAGCGTCGAAAGCTTAAAGCTTCAATGTTGCGCAGTATTGATATTTCCCGTCGAAGACCCACCGTGGGATCTGGGTGGAACTCAATCAGGAGTTGTCGCGCCTTACTCAGCTCTCCTGTGGCGATGATGTTTTCAAGGCAGCCCACTCTGAGGCTTCGATGTCCATTTTCAGTAAGTCCACAGTTTTCTGGGGGAAAAAAAAAAAAACGTGTATAAGCACTTCGTTTTTAGTCACGCGTGGGTGTGCGTAAACACACACACACACACACACACACACACACACACACACACACACACACACACACATTCACATTCACATTAACACAACCTTCAGGTTTTTCTGCTTTCACGAGGAAAGTCTACTCTACTTCGTGTTTATTCATTTCAAGTTGTCCACAGCAGGAGGTCCTATCTGGGTCATCACCGTGTCCAGCAGGCAGGTCCTATCTGGGTCATCACTGTGTCCCACAGCAGACAGGTCCTATCTGGGTCATCACTGTGTCCACAGCAGACAGGTCCTATCTGGGTCATCACCGTGTCCACAGCAGACAGGTAGGTCCTCACTGTGTCCACAGCAGACAGGTCCTATCTGGGTCATCACTGAGTCCACAGCAGACAGGTCCTATCTGGGTCATCACTGTGTCCACAGCAGACAGGTCCTATCTAAACAGTTCAAATTTCACTGGATCCCCTCTAGATAGTGATCGTTCTTTTTCAGGCCAACCTTTGACTGTTTTCAGTTCTGTGACTGAGGATGATGTTAGAAAAGTGACTGTTAGTTCGCCTAGAAAATCATGTGACCTTGACCCATGCCTGCATCCATCCTGTTCCGCTGTATTGATGTTTTGCTCCCCTTCATAACCCATGTCATAAAATGCTTCCCTCTCGTCTGGCGTTTTCCCCCAAGAATACAAATCTGCTGTGGTTCGCCCCCTTCTCAAAAAGCCTTCCCTGGATCCCAATTCATTCAAAAATTACAGACCTGTCTCGAATCTCCCCTTCCTTGCAAAGGTCCTCGAGAAAATTGTACTTGCTCAGCTCTCAGTTCATCTCTACTCAAAATGAAATGAGTTGAATGACCCTCACCAGTCTGCTTACAGGGCTGGCCATAGCACAGAGACCGCTCTCCTGAAAGTTGTAAACGATCTCCTTCTTGCCCTTGATGATGACAAAGTCTCCCTTCTCTCTCTTTTGGATCTTTCCGCGGCATTTGACACCATTGATCATGACATTCTCCTTTCCAGACTCCAAACTTCTTTTGGCATTCAGGGCACTGTTCTTGAGTGGGTTAGGTCATATCTCAGTGATCGTCGTTCCCAGAGAATTGTTGTCAATGGTCTTCTTCATCTCCTACACCTCTAACCTGTGGGGTACCGCAAGGTTCCGTCCTTGGTCCTTGGGCCGGTTCTGTTTGCTCTATGTCAGACCTGTGTCAGACATTATCGATCAGCACTCATTGCTGCATATGAGTTTTGCTGATGACACTCAGATGTACAAGTCAAGCACTGTATCTGAACTCAAGGATGTTGTCAGTGATGTTAAAGGCTGTTCACAAGATTTAAAGAATTGGATGACTTTGAATAAGTTGCAGCTGAATGACGACAAAACTGAAGTTCTTCTCCTTGCTCCTCCCAAACTCCAAGGTCATCCCTCCCTTCCTCCTTTCATCAGTATCGGAAGTTCCGATATTCAACTCTCATCCCAGGCTCGTAACCTCGGTGTGACTTTTGATTCCACCCTTTCTTTCAAGCACCACGTGTCTAATGTTTGCAAGGCAGCATATCTGGAAATACGTAAGATCAGTTCAGTCAGACACTTCCTTTCCATTGAAGCCACAAAAACTCTGGTTTGTTCCCAGTTCTCTCAAGGCTGGACTACTGCAACAGTCTCTTGGCTGGCTCACCAAAGTACCTAAATCAATAAACTGCAGAAGGTTCAGAATAGCGCTGCCAGGCTTGTTTGCAAGGCGTCTAAACGTAAACATGTCACTCCTCTGTTGCAGTCCCTCCACTGGCTTCCAATTCAGAGGCGAATTGACTACAAGCTGGCTTCTATCTGTTTCTCTTCTGTTTCTGGCACTGGACCAAAATATCTTTCCGACATCCTCCACACATCTACATCCCATCCCGTCAACTTCGTTCCTCTGCCGACAGTCGCCTCTTGCGCATTCCTTCTGTCAGAACAAAATCTTTTGGTCAACGTTCTCTTTCCTTCCAAGGACCAGCTGTCTGGAATACACTTCCCATCAGTGTCAGACACCTACCTTCACCCTCTTCTTTCAAATCTGCCGTCAAAACTAACTTCTTTCTTCAGTCGTAATCCCCCCCCCCCCCCCCCCCCCCCCCCACTTCCTAATCCACCTTCCGAGAGTGTCTGAGTGGGTTTTTGCGTGCACGCCTGGTGGTTGTGTTGCTTGTGCGTGCAGGCCGTGTTGATGTGAGTGCGTGCGTGCATGCGGGTGTCTGAGAGCGTGGGTGTTTGGTCGTGCGTGAGCGCGCGCGCGCGCGCGCGCGCGTGTGTGTGTGTGTGTGTGTGTGTGTGCGTGCGTGCGTGCGTGCGTGCGTGCGTGCGTGCGTGCGTGCGTGCGTGCGTGCGTGCGTGTGTGTGTGTGTGTGTGTGTGTGTGTGTGTGTGTGTGTGCGTTGTTGGTAATGTAAAGCGCTTAGAGCCCTATTTTTTTTAGAGAATAGGCGCTATATAAATCAACATTATTATTATTATTATTATTATTATCTGGGGTCATCACTGTGTCCACAGCAGACAGGTCCTATCTGGGTCATCACTGAGTCCACAGCAGACAGGTCCTATCTGGGTCATCACTGTGTCCACAGGAGACAGGTCCTATCTGGGTCATCACTATGTCCACAGCAGACAGGTCCTATCTGGGTCATCACTGTGTCTGACAGTTTGCTGACCACAGACATACCCTGCGTCTGGTGTGGGTTTGTCGGGTCAGCCAAATCACCCGCATGTTTGCACAAATCCTGGCGGAGGAGGACCAGGGAAGACAAGGTGGATGTGTGTGGGGGGGGGGGGGGGGGGGGGGGGGGGGGGGGGAAGGGGTGAAGGGAGGTCAATGTGCATTTACTCATGCCACGACATTCCATCTAACTGAGACCCAGACTTGGGTATGACAGCAGACTTCCGTGGTCACTAACTCTACCGCGGTAGTCAGGAGTTCTGACACAAAGAAGAGATGGATGACTGGAGCTTGTATTGACAACAAGTCGCAAAATCCGTCTGTGCAAGACCCCTAAGGACAGCTTGAAGTCTTCCAGCGGGTTCTTGTAGCCTTCTTGTAGTTCCCTTCTTTCAGTCTGTTCATGGTCGGTACTCTGAAAAGCTGGCAGGTAATATAATCGAAATTAAGTTTTCCAAACGGCACAGAGGAAGGAGAGTAGAAAGGGGAGATACCGAAGAGTAAAACGCAAAAAAAATGGGGAGAGGACAAGGGCAAAACGAGGCTAAGAAGGTGAGGACAAGAGAGGGGGGGAGGAATGGGACGAGTCAAAAAAAAAAAAAAAAAAAAAACGAAAAGAAGAAGAAAAAAAAGAAAAACATGGGATGGAATGAAAGAAGAAGCTGACGACAATGACAACGGCGGCATCAGTGACCAGCCACTACGTTCTAACGAAGGTTGACGGTCTACTCACGTTCTCATGATGAAGCATGGCCTTGATCTCAGTGAGAGTTTTGATCGCCCAGTTCTGCTCTTTGTGCATGTAATTGGAAATCGCATGGGCGTTACCTCCGATGCCGAGCTTGTAGAAAGACACTTTGTCTGACCTCCTGTGAGTCTGTGCCTTCATGCTGCCAAACACAAGTTCATCATCATCATCATCATCATCATCATCATCATCATCATCACCATCACCATCATCACCATCATCACATCATCTCATCATCATCATCTATCATCATCATCATTTCATCATCATCATCATCATCATCATCATCATCATCATCATTCTATGAGTTGCTTTTTGTCCTGCCATAATCATTTCATCATCAGCAGTAGCATCATCATCGTCTTTGTCATCGTCGCCGTTGTCGTTATCAAGTCTATTTCCCATTCGGTAGCGCAAGATTCATTTTGTGCCAGCTTCTAAATATCTTCCTTCATGCCACTATTACATCATCATCATCATCATCATCATCATCATCATCATCATCATCCTGTTTCCTTCTCTTCCCCACCTTCTACTTATCATCATCATCATCATCACACCCACAGACAGACGGAAGCTACCGGCAGACTAAACAGGGCGTCAACAGCACCCACAGACAGACGGAGGTTCCCGGCAGACTTAGAGGGCGTCAACAGCACTCACAGACAGACTAAACAGGGTGTCAACAGCACCCACAGACAGACGGAGGTTCCCGGCAGACTTAATAGGGCGTCAACAGCACTCACAGACAGAGGGAGGAATAGGGTGTCAACAGCACCCACAGACAGACGGAGGTTCCCGGCAGACTTAATAGGGTGTCAACAGCACTCACAGACAGAGGGAGGAATAGGGTGTCACAGCAGACAGACGGAGGTCCCGGCAGACTTAATAGGGTGTCAACAGCACCCACAGACAGACGGAGGTTCCCGGCAGACTTAATAGGGTGTCAACAGCACCCACAGACAGACGGAGGTTCCCGGCAGACTTAATAGGGTGTCAACAGCACCCACAGACAGACGGAGGTTCCCGGCAGACTTAATAGGGTGTCAACAGCACCACAGACAGACGGAGGTTCCCGGCAGACTTAATAGGGTGTCACAGCACCCACAGACAGACAAGAAGGCTCCCTACAGTGCAGATGGCAGAGTGCTGTCCTCTCTTAATAATGGCAAGCAGAGTTGTGACGCACAACAGGTCCATGACAAAGTTAAATGCGAAACGCAGTGTACGTAAAGCAGATTATGCGCGCAGTACAGACAGGTACATTTGAAACAGTCAGGTCTTCTCTGACGTCATGAAAGAAAGACCAAGTAAACACAAAAAAACGTTTTCCTGTAACAGTCCGCATGAGAATTAAGTAGACTATAAGTATGATGAATTTTCTGATTTTTGTTTTTAAAGTTAAACTTATTATGATGAATTAAACCAAATACCAACAGAACAACAAACAACAACAACAAAATGGTTAGATCACTTGGAAATTCTCAGAGCAATTTTTTGTCCCTTTTAATTTGTATGTTTTGATACGACATATTAAAACAGAATATAATCTGATGCAAACACAGAACATCCGTACATAGAGAAGAGGAAACGAAAATAATACATCAGTGAAATACAAGTATTAAACTTTTCATTAGCAGTATATGGAAACCATCGTTAACTATCCTGAAAACGTAATCATTCATATCGAGTGCACGTTAGCTGGATCAAATTCATCAGGATGACACGACTGATAGTGACTGTGCTCTTTTGGTTTTAATGGGGGTGTACGACAGTCTATAATTCTGTGGTATTCTCACCACCAAGGATTCAAAAATAGAATCCAGCAGCACCCCAAAGTAGACAGCGAAGGATAGAAAGCAAACGGAAAGAAAGTGAGGTAACGAAATAAGTTGCTGAAAAACCATACTCATTATGTACACAGTATGAAATGTAGGGTGGAAATCTTTGAGCCAGTGCTTGAGGATCCATTTAAGGATGCAAGGGCATTCAAAAGGTGTCCAACAGTCAAATTGATCAGCTCTGCTGTTTAAAGAACCAAAGCATTGTCAGCTGCTAATGACTGTGCAGAACAGTCTTTACTGGAATCTCCTGACAGATGCAATCTCCCACATATTGACCAAACAATATTATGTTGAACAATTTAAGTAGTAGGGGAAAACAAGTGCAGGCAAAAAATTCCTCCGTCATTACATTACTGACTTGGCAAAGATATCAAGAACAAGGTTTGGGGGGGGGGGGGGGGGGGGGGGGGGGGGGGGGGGGGGGGGGGGGGGGGGGGGAGAGGGGAAAAAAAATGGGAAAAACAAGATCTAGTTGCAAAGTGAAACGACTGCAGGCGGAAATCTAAACAAATCTTAAATAAATGTCAGCGAACCGCCAAGAGAAACGTGGACAAACGAGTCACAAGAAAACCACAACGCGTTTCGACCTCTTAGGTCTTCTTCAGGTGCAACAAAAATGAAACAAATAACGAAAATGCGCTTTGATCGACTTCTTTTGCGCTGAACACAGAAGCGATCAAAGCTAAGTGCATTTTCGTTTCATTTTTGTTGCACCTTGAAGAAGGCCTAAGAGGTCGAAACGCGTTGTGGTTTGTCTTGTGACTCGTTTGTCCACGTTTCTCTTGCGGTTCGCTGACATTTATTTAAGATTTGATGGGAAAACAAATTCAGGAAAATATAAATATTAAATCCTTCACTGGCATATCCATATATACTAGTCACAACAAGTTACGGGCCATCTCACTACAGCACCACTAAAGACAGAAAAGCCACACACGAGGCAATTCAAAACATAAAATTGTTAATTCCATCATTAACCAAAGATTTCACAGAGGTTATGATCAAATTAATTCAAAAACAGAGCAACAGTACAAGTTCAAATCACCACACCCCCCCTCTTTTCAAAAGTCAGGAATCAGGTAAGCACATTTCAACAAACTCAGTATCGGGTGTGACCCCCGTTAGCCGCCAGACATTCAAGGCAGCGCCGGTGGTGCATGGAATGCACAAGATTCCTGAGAGTTCTGGGAATGTCCTGCCACACCTGTTGCAAGAAATTGTGCCAGCCAATTGACATCCGCAGGGGGGAGTGATTATTGGCCACCCCTTTGTCCCAGAACATCCCACCAGTGCTCAATTGGTGCCAAGTCAGGTGAACGAGCAGGCCAGTCCATCCTTGGGATCCCTTGCTGATGCATGAAGTCAGTGACGACCCGTGCTCGATGAGGAGGAGCGTTATTGTCCAGCAAGGTTGCTTTCGGTCCCATGGTTTGCAGAGCTGGCTGGATGAGAGGCTGAACACTCTCATTCCTGTAGCGCAGTCTGTCATAGAGCCCTGGATGACGTACAAAGGTGGTCTGCTGTGTTGACATGGAAGCCACCCCACACCATCACTGAGTCTCCTCCATAGCAGCCAATCTCACGAACAGCGCAGTCTACAAATCACTCTCCTTGCCTGCACCCAGAGCCGTCTTCTGCCATAAGTGAAGGAAATAGTGAAGAGGGACTCGTCGGTGAACAAGATCTGGGACGATTGCTGCTTGGTCCAGTGCTGATGTTGCTGACACCAGGCCACACGGGCCTGGCGATGAGTGGGTGTCAGGGGGATCCTGATGGTTGCACCTCTTGAGTGGAGGCCAACTCGTGTAGCCGGTGTGGATGGTGCTGGTGCTGAGATTCCTGTTGACAGCTGTCAGTTCATGTCTCAGAGTGCTGGCAGTAACAGTACGATCGCGCAGCGTGGACAGGCAGAGGAAATGATCGTCCTGTCTGTTGGTGCTGCGTGAACGTCCAGAGCGAGGGCGTTCTTCTGTTGTGCCTGTGGCCTGGAAACGTTTCTGCAGCCTCTGGATTACAGAGCGGGCTCACTCCTAGTGGTCTTCCAACTTCTCATGATGACAGACTTTTGTTCAACCATACCAAGGCGCGCGTCTGCGGTCCAGGGTGCAAAATTTGTTCTTGGAGGCATGCTTGTAGGAGCTCAGATTTTCGTGACTTTTATACTCATCCATGGCTGGCGAATGCTGACAAGTGTTAACATTAACCTGAACGTTCATGCGCGTCATGCAGATTTTTGCCCTCTAATCCTGTTTTCGCAGCTAAAGTAGCGGAAAAGTTGACACAAAAAAACTCACGAATATCACTGATGCTCACAAGGCTTTCACTCAATGCATAAAGTGACGCGAGTGAAAGCGTGATGCACGTGTTTTCATAGGTGGATAGCCTACCCTTGTAACCTGGTCTACCGGTCCATTTGTCATAACCTTTTTTATACACGTATCTTTCTTGCAGTGGTCGAAATCGACCTGTGGCTTTAACTTGTTGATATATATATATATATATGAATATATATATATATATATATATTTCACAAGAAAATGTAGCTTGTTTTGCTCTTTCATGATTTTCTTTTGCTTCTTAGGTGGCACCTTTAGTTAGTCTTTGGAAAACTCAACAAACATACTATGGTATTGCACACCAGCCTTTTTCTGGTATAGCATTCTTCTTAAAACCGAAAAGGCAGAGGAGTCAAATTACCACTTTCCGCGGTCACTGAGGAGAAACAATCAGGTTTCGAAATACCCATATCTGACCAGGAGTTTTATGTTAGTGAGCTTTCTCCCCCTTGGAGATGGTCTCTTGCTTTTGAGACTATAAGCTTGATGAAGGTTCATTTTGAGAAGCATTTATTTATTTCCCATTCACCCACTCAAGCACATACTGTCAGTTAGGCAGAATCATCTACCACTGCAGATATGAAGGCTTATCACCCCCCCCCCCCCCCCCCCACCCCCTATTTCTATAATCTGAGACATAAGAGCAAGCTTTGTTTATAATTCAATATTTTTTTGCAGTCAATGCAACACCTAGCTGCTCTGTAAATTGCTGGAATGGTGCTCGGTACTTATCCTTGGAATTTATTGTTTCATTGTAATTTAGTCCCTTGCGGATTCATTCCAAGAACTGGCCCTCAGCACTTGTGTCTTAAGAGGTTATCTTTTTATATTTTCTACTTTTCACAAGAAAATGTAGCTTGTTTTTGCTCTTTCATGATTTTCTTTTGCTTCTTAGGTGCACCTTTAGTTAGTTTTTGGAAAACTCAACAAAACATACTATGGTATTGCACACCAGCCTTTTTCTGGTATAGCATTCTTCTTAAAACCGAAAAGGCAGAGGAGTCAATTACCCACTTTCCGCGGTCACTGAGGAGAAACAATCAGGTTTCGAAATACCGGTATCTGACCAGGAGTTATATGTTAGTGAGCTTTCTCCCCATGGAGATGGTCTCTCCTCTTTGGAGACTATAAGCTTGCTGAAGGTTCATTTTGAGAAGCATTTATTATTTCCCCATTCACACCCACTCAAGCACATACTGTCAGTTAGGCAGAATCATCTACCACTGCAGATATGAAGGCTTATCACCCCCCTATTTCTATAATCTGAGACATAAGAGCAAGCTTTGTTTTATAATTCAATATATAT
>JADBJO010007650.1:105000-109174 GCA_016801955.1 Conus betulinus | reverse complement strand
AGAGCAACCTACGTGTAGTATATTCAGAAAGAGGCCAGAAAAAGCGGTTTAGAACAAAGAGGGAGGAGGAAGGTTGTTCCACAGTCCCGATGTAAATAAGCAGGACTACCAGACAATCCCCTGGAGACTTTTGCATTTTTTTTTTTTTAATAATAAGCTTTTAAACCTGTCCCCTTCCTTCTTTCCCCTCCCCACTCCTACCTTCCTCACAGCACCCCCCCCCCTCACCCCCCCCCCATTTTTTTTTTTTTTTCTTTCCTCAGGGTCCGACCGAAATCGACGTCCCGTCACTCAAATTACCACCCACTTAGAAGGATGAGAACAGTGCCTCTAATTAGTTTCCACTTACAAACATCATTGCATGCCTCTTCTTTGTTCGCCCCTAGACTTCGAATAGAGGAGAGAGAGAAGAGCAGGAGAGAGAGAGGAGAGAGAGAGAGAGAGATAGAACGCGAGGGCGGAGAGATAGAGAGAGCGAGAGGAGAGAGAGAGAGGAAACGTTCGAGAATGGATAAGAGAGATGAGTAGAGATAGAGAGAGGAGAGAAAAGATAGAGAGAGAGATAAAGGGCAAGAACCGAGGTAGAGATCTTGTTCCTTAGCCTCTCAAACTTTGGAAAAACAGAGAGAGAGAGAGATAGAGAGACATACATACAAGACAGCCAGACAGACAGCCGAGATATTTTTTTTCCTCCCTTTGCCGCTCAGAATTTTAAGAGAGAGAGGAAAGATGAGAGAGAGAGAGAGAGTAGAGAGGAGTATAGGTAGAAGAGAGAATAGAGCGGTGTCGAAGAGAAGTGTGGAGAGAGACAGACAGAACAGAGAGATATACTTTTTTCCTTTGGCCGTCTCAAGAATTGAGAGAGAGAGAGACAGATAGAGAAGAGAGAGGTGCTCTTACTTTTTCCTTTTTGATGCCGTCTCATGACGTTGAAGAGAGAGAGAGAGAGAGATGAGAGAGAGAGAAGAGAGTCATTTGTCCTGCCGACGACCAAATACCACTAACAAACCCTGTCTTCCGCCTTCCCGTCTCTCCCCTTCCCCTTCACTCCCACTATCCTATCTACCGGCCCTATAACCCCCCACCCTCCCCCCCCCGCCCTTCGCTCCTCCCCCCCCGTCCCCACCCACCCCTCCCACCCCTTTTCCCCTCCGAAACAACGAAATAACCTAGACAATTTTCTTTCTTTCTTCGCCCAACCCAACCAAACAAGTCGTGGCCTTCACCGCGAGGCACCGAAAAGTGCGGTCCTGTGAGAGCACAAGATGGTGACGAAATACCTACGACACTTTTTTTTTCTTGCTTGCCTCCAACAGCCAACCAAAACAAAGCCGGGCCCCTTGCACGACGAAGGGCAACCGAGAAGTGCGGTCCTGTGAGGAGCACACTAAGATGGTGTAAAGGTCATCAAACCGATTAGGTCTTTTCTTGTTCGTTTCTTCGTGTTCCGGAGTTGACAAATCCGGTGTGCATGCTATAGGCCATTCCCTCAACTCCCTTCTCATTCTCCCTCTCCCTCTCCTCATCCCTCCCCCTCCACTCGGCTCCTCCGTCCCCCATCCTCATCTCCCTCCGTGCTCCCTCCCACTCGCCACGGCTTCTTCTCCTCTCTCACCCCTCCATCCTTCCCATCCCCCCTCCTCTCCCTCTCCTCCCTCCCCTCCTCTCTCATACCTCACACTCATCCCTCCCACCCCTGCACTCCCTCCCTCTCCTCTGCTCACCTCTTCCATCCCACCTCCCTGCGATCGTATCTCCTACCCTCCATTCTCCTCCTTCCTCACTCTGTCTCCTCATCTCTCCCCCCCTCTCATCTCTCCCTCTCTCTCCCGCGAGTCTCTCTCGTCCTCTCCTCCGTCTCTCCTCTCTCGACTCCCCCTCCTCCTCTCTTCTGCTTCCCTCCCCCGCTATCTCACCTCGAGCCTCTCTCAAATCGCTATCCTCTCTCCTCTCCTTCCCCACTCCCTCAGGATCCCTCTTCCCGCTTCTTTTTTCCCCGTCTCTCTTCTTCGTTCCTTTCTTGTTTTTTGTTTTTTTTTTTTGTTTTTTTTTTTTTTTTTTTTTTTTTTTTTTTTTTTTTTTTTTTTTTTTTTTTTTTTTTTTTTTTTTTTTTTTTTTTTTTTTTGTTTTTTTTTTTTTTTTTTTTTTTTTTTTTTTTTTTTTTTTTTTTTTTCCTTTCCTTTCCCTCCTTAAACCGTGCTTTCCTTCCGCCTTCTTTCTCTTCTCTTTTGAGGGCGATGGAACTGCGGTCGTCCAAACCTATTAGTCGTACAATAGGAAGAGGGTTGGAAAACGGAGGAGAGAGGGAGGGTTTTGGGAGTGTTTACAGAGCCTGAGTTTTTTCAACCTCGACAACGCTTTCCGTGGGTTTCTTCTCTGATGATGCGACATTCAAACTGACTTGAACAACACAACGTTGGAATGTCCTTTTTGGTTCTTTTTTTTTTTCCTTTTTTTCCGTCTGCTTGACCGCTGGACTGGGCACGATGTGGGGTTGTCAGAGGGTGGGGGGTGGGGGTGGGGGGGGTTGAGGAGGGTAGAACAGGGGTGGCTGGTTTGGAAAGAGGGAGCGTGGGGAATGTGTGCTTGTGTGGGTAGGTGTGGGTGAGAGGCGGAATGCTTTACTAAGGAGCACAAAGAGAGTAGAGAGAGAGAGACAGACAGACCAGACAATACCGACGACAGAAGACAGACAGAGACGACAACAGACACAGACAGACATCAGAACAGACAGACAGACATACAGACAAGACAGACAGATAGAGAAGAGAGCGAGAGAGATAGGATAGAGCATATCAGATATTTCAGCGAGTGGGAGAGACAGGTTTGAAAAGAAGCAGGAAGGGTACAGAGATTTAGGGCAGCAGTGTTAAACCGCCAGAGACAATAGATAGAGGGGGGGAGAGACAAAGACCGAGACAGAGCAAGAGAGAGATTGAAGAAAATGTGTATCTAGGATATATAGACAGATATAGAGATAGTCCTACCAGACATATCATACATACCGAAGACAGAGGCAACAGGGGCGAGAGAGTTGAGGACCTGCAGTATGTCCTGGGAGAGAGAGAGGAGACAGGGGGGGGGGTGGGGGGGGCGAGAGCGAGAGGAGAGAGACAGAGAGACAGATATGGGAGAGGAAGAGACCTAGCGACAGATATATATCTATTATTATATATATATTG
Source organism: Conus betulinus (assembly GCA_016801955.1). Taxonomy (NCBI): domain Eukaryota; kingdom Metazoa; phylum Mollusca; class Gastropoda; order Neogastropoda; family Conidae; genus Conus; species Conus betulinus. The sequence goes on along the minus strand of JADBJO010007650.1, from coordinate 105,992 downwards.
ATATCTATAATATGATATAACTAGAGCGAGAGAGAGATATAGAGAGCGAAGAGAGATAGACTGGAGAAGATAGATTGAAGGCCGCAGGATTTCAGAGAGAGACGAGGAGAGAGAGAGAGAGCTAGAGAGACAGTATAGATAGAGAGAGATAAGAAACAGAGATCGAGCGAAAACAGAGAGAGATAGATTCAGAGCTATTCCAAACATAGGAGCGAAGATAGTGTTTGCTGCTAGAGGAGAAAATTTAAAGTCAGCTGTATTATAGAGAGATCTAGAGAGAGCGAGAGGAGAGAATAGAGAGATGACAGACAGACAGACAGACAGACATACAGAGACAGATAGATGGTAAGAGACAAGAGACGACCACTAGTATTTTCTCAGTAGATAGGCAGAGAGAGAGAGAGAGAGAGAGAGCGAGAAGTACAGTGTTTATGCAAGTCCTCGATGTTTCGGGCGTCCTCGCCTCTTCCTGCCGCCGTAAAAGCTTATTGATTTTGTCTACCTCTGCTCTGTTTTTTCTCTCTTACTGTGTCTCTTAGCTAATGGCTGTCCAACCGCGCCGTATCTTTGCCAACGACGTTTGTGACAACTATGAGACTGTATTAAATGAACAGATCTGCCACCCACCAAAGTTGATAGATGGCGTTTTTGCGTGGAAATTTTTCTTTTCATCATAAAGTCCACACACAATTCACAACAAACATATGCCGCGCGCACACAGTCACACACTCTTCGCGCGCACGCACGCACGCACGCACGCACCACACACACCACACAAGCACACAAGCAAACACACACACACACACTCACCACCCAAACACACACACACACACCCACACACACCACACACACACACCACACAACACACACACAACCACACACACACACACACACACACATACACAGAATATTAAAACAGAAAGTGGTAAACAATTTTTAAAAAATAAAGAGGGAAAGAAAAAATCAAGGCGACAAGGAGACAAACGCAAGAA
>JADBJO010007650.1:85000-87500 GCA_016801955.1 Conus betulinus | reverse complement strand
CTCCAAATGCTCCAATAATATCCGATATAAGCACAGCACTGGTCATTTGTGGTGAACAGTTTGCTGAATGGTGCTCATTAGCTGTTGCCCAGTATGAAATCTCTTCATTTTGCCCTATGGTGCCTCCTACCAGACTCTGTCCAACGTCTTCAAGTCTATGAGAACGTGGCGGAGTTCCCTCCGATGTTCGAATTGATTTTCGCAAACGAATCGCATTGTTAAAGTTTTGCTCGATGGTATTTCTGCCTTTACGGAATCCGGGCTTTCTTCAATGGTGATGGTATCTACTCGTGGATGTCACTATTCAGACTGATTCTGAGCGTTACGTTGCTGGCATAGTTCATTAAACTGATAGCGTGATTTGGTATGCCAGTGTTGGAGATATTCCTTTCATGAGAAAGGGAAGGATTAGTTTTTGAGCTCATGGCATGGACCATACCCCCGTTGTTTCTGTCGCAAATGGCAGTTAGAATATCAATTGCCGTTACCCGTCATGTTTCAAAAGTTCTGTAGGCCAGTTGTCGATCCCTGTATTCTTCCCACATTTCAACGATTTCACTTACGCTACGACTTTCTTCGAGGAATATTTGGAATGACCGTTCATAGTATAAATCCCTTACCAACAACACGCTTGAGTCTCCGTTATTCCGTCTATTGTAGGATTGAAAGCGATATTCGGTTCTAATTTTCACGGCGTCTTGTTCCTTCGAGACAGTTGCCATCTCTGTATGGGATGGACTGGAGATTACTCTGGTTGATCGAGTCATTTACAACCTCAAAAGCTTTCTCTATGTCGCTGTTGCCATGGGTTTTGTCAACGACATACCCATTACTCAAAAAAAAAAAAGTTCCAGTTTACGGCATCGATTCACCAAGACCAGATGCAGATGAAAGGCACATGGAAAAAAACAAGTCAACAATCTCAAAAGTACTGTCCTCTTTTATTTCATTTTGTTTGATTTCATTTTTTTTAATTGGAATGTTTGTTCTTGGTGGTGTGATTATCAGTTTCGTCATTTACATTTTGTCGGCTACATTGTAGACCTGATGGGTGGCCTCCCAGATTAAATTATTCTGTCTTCTGAGGAAATGTTCTTTAGCTGGCTCCCTCAGTCACTCTCTCCTGCTGCCTTAGCTAATACTCTCTCTCTCTCTCTGTCGCTCAGTGTGTGTGTGTGTGTGTGTGTGTGTGGTGTGTGTGTACATCCATGCTTGCGAGCACGTACGAGCGCGCGCGTGTGTGTGTCCGTGCTTGCACGCGCGCGCGTGTGTGGTGTGTGTGTTCTCTCTCTCTCTCTCTCTCTCTCTCTCTCTCTCTCTCTCTCTCTCTGTATGTGCCTATGCGTGAGCGTGTGTGCACGAGCGAGTCTCTCTCTCTCTCTCTCTCTCTCTCTCTCTCTCTCTCTCTACTCTATCTCTCTATCTCTCTCTCTCTCTCTCTCTCTCTCTCTCTCTCTCGCTCTCTCTCTCTCTCTCTCTCTCTCAGAGCCTCTCTAGGGTCTCTTCTACACTGATGAATCCTCTTTGCTTCGTGTTCCTTTAGCGATTAAGTAGCTCCAGGGGACAGTGGGCATCCAAACACCCTCCCCCTTCAGCATTACCCCCAGGGGCATGTCATTCTCCTGGAGAGGTCGGCGTATTGCCCCAAGTTACGTGTGACATTTGGCCAAGAGCAGGCCAGTGGGTGTCCCAGGATGATGATATTTATTTTGAAAGTTTTTTTATTTGATTTTTACTTCGTTCTTATAATGTATTTTGGAAGTTTTTTTTTCAGTTTATTTTGTTTGCTGCATATCAATTTTAAGTCTGTTTTTTTTTTTATTCATTTTGTTTTTTTATGCATTTGTAATCAGTTTACTTTCTGACTTTCATTTTTGCTTGGTTTCTTGTGGAATTGAGCGAGGGAAGACTTGTTTCATGTGATAAAATGTCTGTAGATTTGGTGTGTGTGCGTGTGTGTGTGTGTGTTTGTGTGTGTGTGTGTGTGTGTGTGTGTGTGTGTGTGTGTGTGTGTGTGTGTGTGTGTGTGTGTGTGTGTGTGTGCGTGCCTGTGCCTGCGTGTGTGTGTGCGTGTGTGTGTGTGTGTGTGTGTGTGTGTGTGTGTGTGTGTGTGTGTGGGTGCATACGCACTCGCATGTGTGTGTGTGCGTGCGTGGTGTGTGTGTGTGTGTGTGTGTGTGTGTGTGTGTGTGTGTGTGTGTGTGTGTGTGTGTGTGTGTGTGTGTGTCTGAGTGAGTGAGGGATTGAGAGATGGGTTGAGGAGGAGAGGAGAGACAGACAGACAGACACAAGAGACAGGCAGAGAGCCTTCACTGTTTTTCTATAATTTCTATCGACAGCTAATATATTTTGAAAATTGTTTTCTGAACTGGCGCCAGAGACGATTATATATAAATCTCTTTATTTCGCAGAGGCACTGAAGAAGAGTGGAGGGCCAGATAGACAGACTGACAAACAAACCAAAGAAAAAAAGGGACAGACAACAGATGAATAGCTGTCA
>JADBJO010007650.1:77500-82500 GCA_016801955.1 Conus betulinus | reverse complement strand
CCTTCAACATTTATCTTCTTAGGTTGTGTTGAGTTTGTTTCTGTGTCTGTCTTTCATTTCAGCCAAAGCGTTTTCCCCCAGTGCCTTTTCAAAATTAAATGACAGATAATATTGCAATTGAGTTTCTGGAATTCTGGATTTTGGGAAGGGGGGTGGGGGGGGGGGGGGGGGGGGGGGGGGGGTGGCAAAGGCAAACTTAACGCAGACATCATTAGGATCAAATCAAGGCCATTTCTGAACAGAAAGCATTGTGAGGTTTTCCTCTTTTTGTCTTTTGAAACGTGACAGAGGGAGGAAATCTTTTAGGAATATTTTGCATTGGAAAGAATTACCTCTCAATTTCTTATTTATATTTACTCACGTTTTTCTTTTGTTCTTTGTGTCGTGCGTCTGTGCGTCTGTGCGCTTTTTTTTTTTTTTTTCAATTTCGTTGACCGTTCATTTATCTGTTGTTGTTTTTTGTGTGTTGCATTTTGCATATTCAGTGACAACGACAGATGACAAAAGCATTTCACAAGCTTCTACTATTGCTTCCTAGTTTCAAAACCTTTCAACCAAAATCTCAGTTGCAATATTATCTGTCAGCTGATTGAAAAAAGGAATGGGGAAAACCCTTTGCTGGAAGGAAGAAAAAGAAACACACACAGTAAAGAAAACCAGCACATCTTAAGAAGACAAATGTCAAAATGGAGTCTGTGAAAGGAGACGATTTTCCAACTGAGATTCAGACGACATTCGCAAATTGAATCGGAATGATTTTGTTTCCTTGGAGGAGGTATGCATGGGGAAAAAAAAATTTAATTTGTATTGCTTGGCCTTAACTTCTCTCAACCTTTTCCGACATGTTCACCTCCCTGCTTAGAATAACTTTCGTCCGAATAGTTTTCATCTTCAATTAATTATGAGATAGTATTCGTCATTTAGAAAGTTTCAAATGGATGGGAAAGGGGGCGGGTGATAAGGGAGGGAGAGAGAGAGAGAGAGAGAGAGAGAGAGAGAGAGAGAGAGAGAGAGAGAGAGAGAGAGAGAGAGAGAGGGGGAAGGGGGGGGGGGGGGGGGGTCTGCGGTTGCGACAGCATACGTGCTTTCTCCTCTTTTCCTAATTCTACAAACCCTCTTCCAAACACGGTCCTTTTTAAAATCAAACAAACAAAAACAAAGAAACAAACCACTTCCCATTCACATTTATTAGCCGACCTTGCGTTCCTTGACAGGTATTCATCAGTCGTCTTTGTCGTTTTGCTTCTGTGTTGTCGGTCTGTCTATTTTCCCCTCAAAGCAAAACAGTTTTTTTTTTAATTGCTGACGTCAATTCAGGGAACACATTTTCAATATGCGTATGCGTCAAAAGAAATTATAGCAAAAAAATGTGGAGATCATTGCCGGTCTCCTTTTCTATCGGTCTGTCTTTCTTTTTCCTCTACTTTACACCCTCTCTCTCTCTCTCTCTCTCTCTCTCTCTCTCTCTCTCTCTCTCTCTCTCTCCCTCTGTCACACACACACACACACACACACACACACACACACACACACACACACACACACACACCACCACCACCACCACCACCACCACCATATTTAATTGTTTTGGGGTTTTCACACTGACGCTTTTGACCAAATGACGCCTGATTGTAACAGAGTTTTATTCAATGGACTTCCAGGTGACGATGTCTTTCTTGGCCTGTTTAAAATCACGATAAATCGTGTAAAGGAGCACAAGTGGCCGTGGCATACAATTTGTGACAAAAACGGAACTGTATAAACATCATGTTTATTGTCCACATTGATTATCAAACAAAACCCAAATTAGTGGCCCTTCATACCTTACTCCCTCGATGACCTTGGCTTTGTTTTCCTCTCCATGTCCGTTGTTGCCATGAATTTGGTATCAAACGTCTTCAGCGAAGGCAAGGTCATGAGAAATTTCGTTGAGCGGACAGGCTGACACCCTAAGGATATGGGACAGTCCTTCAAGCTGGATCGACAACGACGTAATCCTTCCGGTCAGTAGTAGAAAGCTCAGCTGGCGGTATCAAGCGTATGCTGCATGAACACCACTGCAAAGTGATTCAATGGCGGTGCGGCATTTTGTGTGGCTGGTTTCCTGAGGGCATCCTTACACTGATGGCAAATGTTCCCTGCCGTCTTGACGCCGATGGAGTTGCAGCAGGCTGAACACATCACCCTAGGGGGACTGACGGAAAGGGTGTTAGAGCAATGCCTTCAAGTTTTCACGGCTATGAGACATAGAAACATGATGACGCAGGATACTACATGTAATGTTCCCAGAAAAACCATGCTCTCCCATCGACCATTCCCTCTCAATCCACCCCCCCCCCCCCCCCCCGTCTGCATTCCCCCTTCTGTCTGCATCTAATTATGATTTTATTTTCACTTCTGAGAAATGTTTATGTGTTTGATCTGGGCGTTTAAATGTGTATGTGTGTGTGTGTGTGTGTGTGTGTGTGTGTGTGTGTGTGTGTGTGTGTGTGTGTGTGAGTGAGTGAGTGGAGTGTGTGAGTGAGGTGTGTGTGTGTGTGTTGTGTGTGTGTGTGTGTGTGTGTGTGTGTGTGTGTGTGTGTGTGTGTGTGTGTGAGGGACGGGTGGGAAGAGGTGAGGAGAGACAGACAGAGAGAGACAGGCAGACATTGTTCACTGTTTCTTTTTTTCCCTATAATTTCTGTCAACAGCAAATTATCTTTTTGAAAAAAAAATGTGCGCTAAACTGACGCCAGAGACGATTTTTAAGAAGAAAAAAACAATGATAAAAAACTTTTCACTTTACTTTGTTATGGGAATGAGGGAGAGTGAAGAGGGAGATAGGCAAATCTACAAACAGAAAAAAAAAATATGACAGATAGACAACAGCTGAACATCTTTCGAAGAACGCGACGGTCTACTAAAGAACGATATCAAGAAGTGATTTCGTTTCTTTCTTTGTCTTTAAAGGGACCGGGTTTGGAAGAGGTATAAAGAATACGGGGGGTAAAGCACGTGCACACTGTCGCCACTGCAGTCTCTCTCTCTCTCTCTCTCTCTCTCTCTCTCTCTCTCTCTCTCTCCTGTGTGTGTGTGTGTGTGTGTGTGTGTGTGTGTGTGTGTGTGTGTGTGTTTATTGTTTGTCTCTGTCTCCATTTCTCTGAACCTGTCTGTCTCTCTCACAGTCCATTTTTATTCCATCTATCTCTCATTTCACCCCCCCCCCCCCCCGATCCCACTGTCTCTCTGTTTGTCTCTTTGTCTGTCTGTCTGTCTGTCTGTCTGTCTCTCTCTCTTTCCTTCTCTCTCTCTCTCTCTCTCTCTCTCTCTCTCTCTCTCTCTCTCTCTCTCTCTCTGTCACACTGTTTCTCTGTCTCTCCTTGAGTCTCTATCTGTCTTTCTGTCTCTCACTTTCTTCTTCCTACCACCCATTCTATTTCTGTCTATTCTGCCCCTATTTCCATTCATTGGAAACTGTCTGAGTGACGAATACAAACCCGTAATCAATTGATGATAAAAACAAATCGAAAAAAAAAAAAAAAGAAGTTGGTCCATTAAGGAGGAGAGTGTGTCAAAAGAGGCTGAAGAGGGGTTAAGGCCAAGCAATAGAGAGTTAAAGTTTAGAGGGCACACAGCCCTCAATGGAAAAAAAATATCATCCACGCTCAATTTGCGAATGTCGCTACAATTTCAGTTACTTTTTGCAGACTTTCTTTCAACACTTATTTTGTTAAGTTGTGCTGATGTTTTGCTGTGTCTGTCTTTCCTTCTAGCCGAGACATTTTTTTGTTTTCGCAATGTCTTTACAAAACAAATTGGCTGACAGATGAGAGACTGCAATTGAGCGTCTGGAATTCTGGATTTTTTTTCTAATGGTAAAACTTTGGTGCAGACCTAACTTAGGCTGACATCAGCGACACTTCTGAACGTTAAACATTTTTGCCGTTTTCCGCTTTTTGTCTTTTCTTTCTTTTCTTTTCTTTTTTTTAAAGATAAATCATTTTCTTTTTTCTTTCATCCTACATTTCATTCTAATCTCTCTCACTCTCTCTCTCTCTCTCTCTCCTCTCTCTCTCTCTCTCTCTCTCTCTCTCTCTCTCTCTCTCTCTCTCTCTCTCTGTTGACTTCGGTTTCGTCTTAAAACTGGCAAACTGGAGAGAGAGAGAGAGAGAGGAGAGAGAGAGAGAGAGAGAGAGAGAGAGAGAGAGAGAGAGAGAGAGAGAGAGAGAGAGAGAGAGATCTAGCAGGAAGATATTGGTTTTGAATAAAATTAACGCCCAATTTCTTATTTATATTTGCTTATATATTTCTGTTTGTTTTCGATGTGTGTGCGCTTTTTTTTCAATTTCTTTGTCCGTTTGTTTGTTTACTTGATTGTCTTCCCCTTTGCGTATTTATTGACAATGACTTATGACAAGTCCATTCCACTCGTTACTTCCGTTGCTTCCTAGTTTCTTAACCCTTAAAAGAAAATCTAATTGCAATATTATCTATCAGCTGATTTTAAAAAAAAAAAACGCATTGGGGATACAACCTTTGGCAGGAAGAAAATCTGACACACACAAAAAAAACAGAACCCAACACAGCTTAAGAAGATAAATGTTGAAATGAAGTCTGCAAACACAGCTTCGCTTTCCAACTGAGATTGTGACATTTGCAAATTGAGTTGGGATGAATGTTTTTGTTTCTTTAAGGGGAGTATGCTTGAAGAAAAAAAAAAACAAAACTCAGATCCTATTTCTTGGCCTTAATACCCTCTCATCCGTTTTCGACATGCTCACATCCCTGCTCAAACCAATTTTGTTCGATTTGTTTTTATCAGCAATTAATTATGGGTTTGTATTCGTCAGTCAGAGAGCTCCACGCGGATGGAAATGGTCGCAGGACAGCTAGAGGTGGTAAAGGAAGGGAAGAGAGAGAGAGAGAGAGAGAGAGAGAGAGAGAGAGAGAGAGAGAGAGAGAGACAGACAGACAGGCAGACAGACAGACAGACAGACAGAGACAGAGACAGACTGACAGAC
>JADBJO010007650.1:50000-67500 GCA_016801955.1 Conus betulinus | reverse complement strand
CGGACACCGCGCCTGTCTGTCTCTCGGTATGACCCTGTCTCTCTTTCTCTTTCTCTCTCTCTCTCGTTCTCTCTTCTCTCTCCGTCTCGGTCTCTCTCTGTTTTCTCTCTGTCTGTTCTCTCTCTGGTGTCTCTGTCTCTGTCTGTCTGCTCTCGCTCTGTCTCTCTCTGTCTCTGTCTGTCTGTCTCTCCTCTCTCCCTCTCTCTCTCTCATCTCCTCTCTGAAAGCTAGCTCACCCCGCTATATTTTTCCACCCACTCTAGTGCCCTCCCCTTTCATTATTCTGTTATTTTCTCTCCCCTTGCCCTGTGCTCATTAGACGCGCCACAATGAAGATTGAGAATTCTGCTAAGGTCTCAAACGAAACGAAGTAGGGGTTTCCTTCCAAATACCATCACCCAGACTGCTTTTCCTCCCAGTCTGCTACTATACTGTACACCATATAGCGTAACCTACTTGCCGGAAACTGCTTGGTACCTAGATGATCACTTTGTAGCAAGTCACAAAAAAAAGAAAAAAAGAGGTTCGTAATAATTTAATCAAGTAAAATTCAATTTTGAAAACCAGGACCAACCGCCGGAAGAACAAGAGAGAAAAACATTCAAACCATTGTGTGTGTGTGTGTGGGGGGGGTGGGGGGGGGGGGGGGGGGGGGGGGGGCGGGGGGGATGCCATACTACCTGTGGTCCCAACTTGTATGACATACACACATTTTTCGTATCAAACTAGCAACTGAATGAGGAGGCAGTGGCATGGAATCGACAACTCCAGAGACAGATGTGGAGCTCACACCGGGGAGACAAATGCCTACATCTCGTGCTACCAGCTGGGGGACATTACGTGGATAGGGAACAAAGAAATGGCTGAACGTGATTAGATAAGACATTCCTTTGTTTGATCCCTCGACCGTCGAAGATATTTATCAATTTCTATAATGCCGAAGTGGGGGGGGGGGGGGGCGAGGGGAGGTGTGATTGAATAGGAAAGAAGCTGAATAGGAAAGTCGGCCATGTAAAACGTGTGGTTCTTCCATTTCTAGAGCTATTTAGTTATAGACATTGATTGAAAATGATGCCGGGTTACCTGACTCGCCGAATTATGTATATTTCCTTACGAATAATAGTAGAAAATAGTCATTGGAATTTACAGCTAATAGTTCCTGTCTTTCTACCTTTCTACCTTTTTGACCTGTTGAAATTAGTCTTGACTTTTCTTCTTAATTATTAAAACAAAAAGGTCATTTCTTTTTCATCATTGTGCGTCCACGTTTGTTTTTTTTTTTTGTTTTTTTTTTTTTGCTTGTTTGTTGTTGTTGTTGTTGTCTTTTTCCCCCTAACCTTTTTTTTTTTTTTTTTTAAAGATTCTGGACGTTTCATCCTATGGCAGGAAGTTTCCATGCTGCTTCACGGAAGTGTTTTCCCATCCGCCATTCCTCTGGAACCGTTTTATCGGTCTGCCACATCACCTTAGCTAGGAGTGGACATCACACTTTAATCCTATCCACACACACGCGCACAACGCACTTGCGCGCGCGCAGCACCACGCACACACCATACACGCAGGCACGCAGGCACGCTCACCTCCCCCCCCCCCCCATACCACATACGCGCACGCACGCACGCACGCACGCACGCACGCACACACACACACCACACACACACACACAACACACACACACACGGGGAGGTTCAGTTGTGTCTCACAAAGGCAGGAAAATCGGACTCGATGATCCGCACAGGCCGCAGGTGCAGGTTTAAATTCTGTTATTCTTCCTCGCCCTCTTCTTTATTTTCCAACTGTCCTCTTGCACTCTTTCTCTTTCCTCTTGCCTTCTTTTTTCCTGATTGTATAAATCTCGCTACGTCATGTCATGATGATGTAAGAGATGCTTACCTGCACCTGCCTTCCTCCGTTCATATATATATATATATATATATATATATATATATATATATATATATATATATCCAAAAGAAAAAAAGACACAAGGGCAACAAGCTGTCGTGGTTGTAAATGAAATTTTCGGCTTTATTTGCCTTCGTCAGCACATGACATCCTCCCTGAGTGCCAGCAGGTAAGGTAGTGAGGGAAGAGACGTAAAATATTTTCAATATGACGTAATATAAAACAAATTACGTACTAGAATGATACGTAACTCGACAGACGTGTCACAGGTAGTAATCTGATGAATGAAAGCTGTGTGTGTGTGTGTGTGTGTATGTGTGTGTGTGTGTGCGCGCGCGCGCGTGTGTATGTGTGTGTATTTGTGCGTGCGCGCGTGCGCGTGCGAGGACGAGTGTATGCGCTCGTGTGTGGTGTGTGTGTGTGTGTGTGTGTGTGTGTGTGTGTGTGTGTGTGTAGTCTTCAATTTAATGTCTATTCACGTTATGTGGTCTAGACACACAAAATAGAAGAACGCAGCAGCACTTGAAAATATACCAAGTATCATCCAATAAAGATACAGCATCTGGGTCTCTTTACAGGTATGTCAAAATATATCACACACACACACCACACACACACACACACACACGCACCCACACGCACCCACGCACGCACGCACGCACGCAAGCACTTACACACACACACACACACACACACACACACACCACACACACACAATATATATATATTATATATATATATATATAATATATATATATATATATATATATATATATATATATAATATATATATATATATATATATATAGAGAGAGGAGAGAGAGAGAGAGAGAGAGAGAGAGAGAGAGAGAGAGAACACTGAACACAGAAGAAGAAGATGTTTAATGTAAATAGCTATACAGCCTTAGTGACATCGGGGGTACAGCACAACATAATCATATCAAAAACGAAAGTAACAAACATAAAATAAACATCAATCTATTAAAACTTGAAATACAAGCAAAATAGGCCAGTATCTCGACCATCAGAGAGAGAGAGAGAGAGAGAGAGAGAGAGAGAGAGAGAGAGAGAGAGAGAGAGAGAGAGAGAAGGTTGACTGAAGGGTGGCTTTTCTTCGGAATCATTTCCCGATCCCTTTCAGTTTTCATTGATTTATTTCAGCTTTTAATATCTCATGACATTGACTGATGAACTTTTATTTGCTGCATGTCCCTCGCTTCCTTCTTTGACAAAAGAAAAAGAAAAAGAAGCAGAAATCCTATTGCAATACTATCGGTTAATATCTGAAACGCTTTTGACAGAAAAAGAAAAAAAAAGACTGAAAGAAATATACAGAACAAACAAACAAACAAAACAAAACCAGCTTCTCTTGAGAAGATAAATGCCAAAATGAAGTCCGCAAAGACAACTCCATTTTCCAACTGAGATCAAGACGACATTCGCAAATTGAGTTTGGAGTGATTTCTTTCTTGTTGTTGTCTTTTTGCACGTTAAAAAAAAAAAAAAAAAAAATCAGCTTTCTGCTATGTGGCGTTTCTCCCTCGTTGTCATAGTCATCAATGTCGTCGTCGTCGTCGTTGTCATCGGCGTCTCTCTCTCTCTCTCTCTCTCTCTCTCTCTCTCTCTCTCTCTCTCTCTGCACAAACAAGCTTTGTATTTACTTTTTTTGTTAATAAAAGTACTTTCATATAATGTCCCGTAATCAGCGATTTATTTGTATAGGGCAGTCACAAGATTCTGAACGAAGGCTAACTGGAATATGTTCGTTCGCGAATGCGCGCATCTATGCGTCTAATAATTAGGCCTAATATTCGAAACTGAAAAAAATACCGAATGTATTTCCGACACACGTGTCACAATTCTTGTACAGTTTCGATGAAACCATGAAATAATCCATCCCAGCGATGACACTAAAGGAAATTGGACATGAACATCTCTGCAGCTTCCGTTCATAATACGCAGATTTAGACTTACAACAAATTCAATAAAAAAAAAAGGTCCAAACTTATTAACATCAGTATTCTTAAAGGCCATTTAGCAGACTTAGCTTCCTCAACACTTTCCAAGTTATAGGTATATTTTTTTTTAATTCCCTGGCTTTCAAATTTTTGATGCCGTGTTCTAGTATTCAAATCACCAGTTACTGTGACACACACACACATCAGCTTTCTCAATGCTTTGTCTCAAGATTTTCCTTCCGAATGACTCTGAAATCTTCTATTTCACTGAAATGGACTTTTTTGTCTGGTGCAATGCAACAGACCACAAACAAAAATACCTCTAACTACATTTGAAAAGAAAAAAAATTCTCAATCCTGAATAAAGTAACATTATAATCATCTTTATTTTAGCAACTTCTCTTACACACTTATTGTCACATTTCATCTAAACAAGAGACCTTCGCCAGAGATTTCTACCTTTAGTCGACAGTTTTCTCGCAGGGGCGCTAAACTCTGCATGGTCTGTGAAAACAACGTTGAAATAAAGATGACTATCAACGTAAGTTACTCTCAGACAGACAAAGTCAAAGGTGCTCGTAATAAATATGAATATAACGTCATTTCATTTGCTACACAAATCTTCAACATCATAGTTCAGGAATGACAACTGAGGCGACGGATGGTCAGGCCTTTTTTAGAAACACTGACACTACGCGAAGACCTACACTGCCTCGGGCACACAGGCAGCTGTATAGAGGTCGTTGCTGTCGTATTCCCGCCAGAAAAGCCCCGATGTCCACGTGCATACCGTGCGAACGCCTCACGCGTAGGTCACCGCCTGCACTGGAAATGTCGCCACGCTGTGTCACTCGCTGATCTACGTCCCCTGTCACGTGCCGTGAACCCGAGGACTCCCCGCCCGCTGCTTCGTTGCCCTGGCACCATTGACACTGTTCTGGTCAGCTGATAGGAACCCCCCACCCCCCACCCCCTCGCACTCCCCTCCTAGCCACCTGTTCTTTTGGATTTGCAGAAGTGGACGCTGCTACCTGGGCGTAGCTCAGAGGATCTGGTCGCTTTCGGTCACACACACACACACACACACACACACACACACACACACACACACACACACTTGAGAGAGAGAGAGAGAGAGAGAGACAGACAGACAGACAGACAGACAGACAGACAGGCAGATAGACTGAGACGGAGACAGAGACAGAGCGAGATATTTTCATTATTATTATTATTGTTGTTATTATTATTATTATGTTATTATTATTATTGTTGTGTTGTTGTTATCGTTGTTGTTGTTGTTATGAATATTATGAATATATCGAATTAATCATCATCGTCATCTTTGTCATTATTATCATTATCGTCGTCATCATCATCATCATCATCATCATCATCGTTGTTGTTGTTGCTGTTGTTGTTTTTACTTTGTTGTTGTTAATGTTATCATCTTTGTTGTTTGAAAGACAAAACGAAAACAAAAGTGAGTCATGCTCATTTGTTAAATTTTCTATAAAAGTAGTTATGACCGGATTTCACACACACACACACACACACACACACCACACACACAACACACGTACACGCGCGCGTAGTATTTGCTGCTCTTAAATGTACACATGCACCTACGACCGGCAAAGTGATAGACGCATAACTGAATTATCGTGAAAATGAGACTTGTTTACGTCACTTTTACTATGGAATGATTTAAAGTGGAATAACACTTTGTGTCTACTGATATGAATTATTAGCCGCCAGCAAAACCAGAGGAAAACAAAGAAAACAAAACAGACATAAACAAACTAACAAAGCTACAACAAACCACAAAAAAAGAAAAACAACGAAAAAACAACAGTAACAAACAAACAAACAAACAAACAAAAAACACCCAAAAGACGGAAGACAGCAAAACAGAATAGAAAAACAAAGCCCCACCTCCCTCTCTCTCTCTCTGTAATAATTGTATCTCTCGTAAGAACATATATTTTAGATTTTGCTCTTTTTTTTTTTGTTTTTTTTTTTTTTTTCCTTTCGGGGTTTTGTACTAATGTATTTTGACACAATAATGCCACTTTTTAATTCGATCGTATTCTGTGGGAAGATGCGGCTCCTAAGATAGGCCAAATTGATCATGGCGCAGGATTATATTCCGTATGGACACTGTCACTGGACAATCACATCTTCCATCGATTTAACTCACCCCCCCCCCCCCCCCCCCCCCCCCCCCCCCCCCCCCCCCCCTCCCCCACCCTACCTCCCTTCCTTGATGGCCTTTCCACTTCAACCTTCTTCTGTTTCGATTTCCAGTTTTGAAAAACAAAAACACAAAACACTGGTGATAAGAAATATAGGTGTGTGTGTGTGTGTGTGTGTGTGTGTGTGTGTGTGTGTGTGTGTGTGTGTGTGTGCGCGCGCGCGCGCAAAACGTGAGTTACCCATCAGGTCACCTATCTGCAGTGTTAGCACTGATGCTTTGGACAATACACTTGAGACGTGATTTCATTCGTCCCTCCAAGGTAGCTAGTACGGATACGGCGTCCGACCTATCCTGTTTAACTTCCATTGCTACGACAAGTTCCGGTGCAGGAGAATCAACGTTGCTGTAACCGTCGCCTTTGCCCCATCCTTCAGCATCCGCTGACATGGAACGATGCTGTCTTCATTTCTTTTAACGCCACTTTTGGTCAGCTTTGATCGCAGGCATGCGCTTGCCAAAGCTTTTTGATGTCATTTTTATCCTATGTCGCTTCACACACACACACACACACACACACACACACACACACACACACACACACACACACACACACACATACATACATACACACACACACATTGAAGTTTATAAGATAGCAGGCCTTTTGCCACTTGATGAAGAAAGGAAAATAAGTTCTGTAAAATTTGTAGTGAGACGGATTGCCGTGGACGACCCTTGAAGAGTTAAATACACGATCCGACATTGATGTTTCGAAAAATGCACAGAAAAATTCAAAAATTAGAGACGCTTCGTTCAAATGTTTCAGACGTTTATAATTCACCAAAGATTAACCCACACGAGGTAGCGCCTCGCGTACTGGTTCCGCCGGTAACCCCTTGGGAACTCTAACGGAAGTAAAAGTTCACATTTTTTTTCTTCTGATCTAAATAAAGCGATGTCGCCGCATGTTTTAGCAGCATCTGTCAAAAATTGACATGGAGAAAAGTTTACTATTTGAAAGTATACACTGACGGCTCAGTTCTTGATGATGGTAGTGCGGGGATCTGGCTTTGTAATTCCAGATTACAAAGCTGAAAAATCATATTATTTAGGTAAGGGTCATTCCATATTTACAGCTGAACTTGTGTTGCTGTCCTGATGGCATTAAATTATTTAATTTCCTTGCCAGTCACAATATTTAATATCCTGTTTTGTATTGATTCACAGTCAGTATTAAAAAGTTTGCATTGTTTTGAAAATACACAGAGAGAGGAATTATTATTTGAGATTAAGTACATGTTGCACTGTCTTTACATGAAAGGTGCTAATGTTGTATTTTCGTGGGTTCCATCGCACACCTCCTTTCATTTTTAACGATCAAGCAGATACAGCAAAAAGGGGAGCAAAGAATATATTAGGTAGTATTAAGGTTGACTGTCCTTTGTCACACAAGGAAAATAGTCATATAATCGAAAGGGATTTCTGGAGTCAATACAGTTCCTCCTCATCAAAACCTCGTCAGCAAACTCTGTCAAACTTTGTGTCGATTAGCCCGACCGTTTCAAGCCTGGCTTTTAGACTTTTATGTGTAATTCCCTACGAACCAAGTATTGCCAGACTGTTAAGTGTGTATGTCGTGGGGATCTTTCAGTTCACATGTGATTTTTGATTGTGAACTAACGAAACCCTTTTTGAATGGTGTTATACCAAGTGCTGACACTGGGCATGTTAATGTGTTTGATTTTTTTTTAGATTCGTTGCCAGTTTTTTTCTTGTTAAAATTAACGAGACACCTTTTGGAAAGTCCATTAAGGAACATTTTATAATCATAATCGTAAGTTAGATTACTTTAGTTATTTTTCTTTTCTCTACTTTTTCATAGTTACTGTCCTATAATTCATCTATCCTTTATTTTTGTTCTATGTAACCACCATCGTCCTCTTCTCTTCTTTTATGACAAATAGTCTAAAATTTGTAAACACTATGTTATTTAGACGTCTGCAATCACCTATATGTGTGACGAGACGTAAAACAGAATTCCTTCCTAAACAAATGTCCCATAGGACTGCGTAGTAAACAGTTCGCAAAATCAAACAACAACGTTAAATTGAAGACAACAACAAGAACACAACAACACACACACACACACACACACACACACACACACACACACACACACTCGCGCGCGCGCGCGCGCACGCACGCACGCACGCACTCACGCACGCACGCAGGCACGCGCACACGCACGCACGCACACACACACACACACACACACACACACACACACACACACACACACACACACACACACAGAAGAAGTCACGTGATCAAAACTGTGCGTGAATATTGGAGTGAATGGCTGTCAAAACTCACCATAGCATTCACATTGCTTGGGTGATTGCGATCGGGGAGGAGGTGGGGGGGTTGGATGGGGGGCGGGGGGTTCCAATGAGAAAAAAAATAGCATAGATAGGACCGATGTGAAGAGGAAGGGAGGGGACGACTGAGGGAGGATGAGACCTGGCTGGCGTTGTGGAGATCTGTACTTCTCCGTGTGGTCTTTCAGTTCCATTGCTGTTTGTCTCATATAGATAGTGGTGACTTTATCAACTACTGGCGTCCATTGTTTTGCTGCATCGTGGTGCTCGCATCCGTGCTGTGTATAACAAACAACAGGTCAGCTCTTTTTTTTGTCTGGTAATCCGGCAGTTGGTCTGTGAGACTGTTTTTTTTTTTTTTTTTTCTTTCAGGCACAAGCTGCCCATTTGAAATCTCCATAAGCCCTTGTGACATTTCCTACATTTTGGCAAAGCAAGATTGAATGTGTTAAAAAGGGAACGTGTTAAAGATGGCGCACGGGAGAAACTAAGCAAGAAGGGCGCCTAGTAACTGCGTTCGGCGCTCGTTTTTGTTTGTTTGTTTGTTTTTGCCCAATTGTTTTCTTTAAAGGCATTGAACAAAAAAAAAGAACAAAAAGAAATAAAAGAAGAAAGAAAGAAAAGGGGGGGGGGGGGGGGGGGGGGGGGGGGGGGGGGGGGGGGGCGATGGGAAGGATTGCTCTCTCTCTTATTACTTACTCTATCACTGTTTCCCCGTATAACCAAATGTAAGATTGATGTCGGGGAATGGCGCATTGCTTGAACAGAGAGAGAGAGAGAGAGAGAGAGAGAGAGAGAGAGAGAGAGAGAAGACTCAAACAAAAAGAAAGAAATACAGGAAGGATGACAACGTGAAGCGACAGATCCCCTGATTTTAGGATTACAGAAATCCATTCACTGCTGGGTGGATGAAAAGGGTGTCTATGCCGTAAACAATCAACCCCACGTGTGTTGCCAAGTCACTGCCGCAACATCTCCAGGCAAACGTTCTAAACATTTAATTTGAAAACAGACCCATCCGTGTAATGTGTAAAGCGTGAAGACAGTCGGCTGTTCGGTTGCTGAGTTTAAGGTCATGACCACTATACGGTGAAAGCAAGCACAGGACAGCGCCCCCTCCCCCCACCTCTGCCCTCCACCCCCCACCCTTTCTCCAAATCCCTCCCGTCTGGTAGACTAGATTAGAATACATCTGAATCCGAAACTACCTACTGGATACATGGAAGCAAATGGCAGAGAGGTTAATTCGACTGGGCGTTGGAGACCTCCGTTGGGGTCACATGATGAATGCACCCACAGCCAGACGGCGCCATGGCGCTTGGTGCTCAGTCATGTGTGACAGGTCGGTCGTTCTGCGTTCTGTCCCTTCCCTGATGTTATCAGCCAATTCCCCCAGTCTGCCTCGGCGAAACTTGCATACGACAGTGCCCTGGAGGATGGTTTGGGGTAAATAAACAAACAAACAAAAAAGATGCAGCGCGAGACGCGGCGATACCAGATAAGTTTCTGCAGTCTGACAGTTGCAGGGACGGTTCCTGCTTGCGAATGACATATTGTTCATACCGTACTACGCGTTCGGTATACTCAGAAGATTTCTGACACATTTTGAAGAAATTGCCTGGATTATTCTCTCCCAGATTAGCTTAAAATGTATCCTGTACCTGCACAGGAAAATGGAGATAACCAAACGCTGATAAAATTGAAGCAAACATTGAACGTTGCTAGCTTCGCTTTCACGCTGAGTCCTGTCACGGTGGTGGTTGTTTTTGAGCATTTCCGCTGATTGGGCCGTGTTTGCTGAGTGTAGACTCCAGATACTTGAACTGGAAATGGTTAGGGTTGGTAAAGAGGTTGGTTTTGGTAAGGGAAGGGAGAGGGGGGGGGGGGGGGGGGGTCACTTTCGCTGCCCACACAGTCCCGTCGGAGACACCCCACGTGGCAATGGACGGCGTGAGGCGGGAGAAGAGGGGAGAGGGGAGGGTGGGGGGGTAGAAGGAAAGGGGAGAACAGAGAACACCGAAGATGGAGGAGGAAGGGTGTAAGAGGGGCTGCATGGATTTCGCCTCACTATCGGGTGACATCGTCGATGAGGAGGTAGATGAGGAGCGTAGGGCCTGAGGGATAGAGTGTGTGATGATGGTGGTGGTGGATGTGGGAGTGGGGAAGGTACAGTTTGGGGGCTTTGACACGGAGGTGACCGTCATGAGAGGAATGCCACCACTTCAAAGAGGTTAGGGGTTGGGAGGGGGTAGGAAGCGGGAAGAATCGAAAGATGAGAAATTAAATAAAAAAAGAATAAAAGTAACATTTGCAGTCCCCAATTACTGCATTTGATGCTTGTCTTCTCTTTTCTCTCATTCCCAGTTTTCTTTGTTAGCACTAAACGAAATAAAAAAAACCCTAAAAGGAAACAAACGAAAGAGAAAAACAGGAGGGGGGGGGGGGGGGGGGGGGGTGGATGTTCTCTTCTTCTTGTTTATTACTGTTGCCCAATACAGCTAATTGTAAGATTGACGTCGAGACATTCAGTGAACATACAGAGTACGAGCGAGCGAGCGAGCGAGAGAGAGAGAGAGAGAGAGAGAGAGAGAGAGAGAGAGAGAGAGAGAGAGAGAGAGAGAGAGAGAGAGAGAGAAGGAGCGTGAGTGTGAGAGAGAGAGAGAGAGAGAGAGAGAGAGAGAGAGAGCGTGTGTGGTGTGTGTGTGTGTGTGTGTGTGTGTGTGTGGTGTGTGTGTGAGAGTGTGTGTGTGTGTGTGTGTGTGTGTGTGTGTGTGTGTGTGTGTGAGTGTGTGAGAGAGAGAGAGAGAGAGAGAGAGAGAGAGAGAGAGAGAGAGAGAGAGAACAAACTATTGTTATTGAGCGAAAGGAAGAAGCACAGATCAGTGGCTCTTTTTTTTCATCAAGCCCTCAAACAAAGGAAAAAGTATGTCAATTTATGAAAGAAAACATGGCACAGAACAGCATATCAACACACAAATGATAACCACGAATGCATAGCAATTTACAATGAATAATGCAATATGGAATTAGAGAAAGAGAAGGTGGGAGGGTGGGTGGGAGGGAGGTAGGAATGGAGAACGGCCGATGGAGAGAGAGAGAGAGAGAGAAGTCGGAAGTCGGAAAAATACTTTACTTGTAAGGCCGCCGGCACGCACATGCGGGAAAAGGGGAGTTATGACCCGAAAAGAAACGAAGAAACCATTGCAAAGATACAGAAAAACATCCTCCTTCCAGGCAATTAATACATTTTGGCGAGAAACTGTACAATCTTTGTCTACTACACTGACAGAATAATAGCTTTATAGACAGCATTCCAGCCCAGCAATGTAAACAAATATAACCATCACTTCATGAACAACATGTATATGTTTTTATGGCATCATGCACAAAGAACAACAAACACATGACTCTACATGGTGAAAAGGACTAGCTGTTGGCTAACATACGTTCTTCTCTGTGCTTTAATGAATAAAAAAAAAATATACATCCCCACATCTCTGAGTACCTGGTATTTCCATTACTCAATAAGAATGTACACAGTCCTTCGTCTGAAGAGTTGACATAAAATATTTAGCTACGTACTTTTCTCTAACTTCTTTATATTCCGCACAGTAAAATAGAAAATGTATTTCAGTTTCAATATTATCACAAAATGGACATTTAATTGAAATATTTAAGCCAAAGCGTTTATTGATCTGCAATTCGTTGATACCAAGCCTAAATTTTGTAAACGCTGTTTTAAATTTGTTTATCGTTATGACTGAAAGATATTGTTCACACACTAAAGATGATTTGAACTTTCTATAAAATTTAAATCTATCACTTTCATTTATTTTAGCTACCCACTCTTGTTGAAAACAGTCTATCATTCTCTGTCTGAATATTCTTAAAACTGTCTTTCGTTTCCTACTCCTCCATTTAACCAAACCTCTGAAAAACCATATCGATCAAGGCATGATTTTTATTGAAATAGACCAGTTGGGATATTGTGAATGTATTCCCTGTTAGAACGGGACACTCAATTATACTGCATGACGAGGGCTTGATACAGTAAACGACGAAGAGTCATCTTTATGTGCTAAAAACCAATAACGCAGAGAATCAGAAGTACACAAAGTATCAACAATGTTATCCAACAGACCCCTTGATTATAGGGACGCGCCGGAAAAGGGCGCTGTTCGCGTGTCTGGATCATTTTGTCTGCAATTATCTTCATCATATCATCATCATTGCCTTCATCATCATCATCATCATCATCATCATCACTGCCTTCTTCTTCTTCTTCTTTCTTCTTCTTCTTCTTCTTCTTCTTGTAGTACAAGCTTCTTGTTGAGGACTAAACACATATGCAGGAAGAAAGATCGAAAACAGAATAAATATTCTGGAGAACGTTAAGTTCAAATGTTGATATGCAGGGAGCACGAGGGTAGGACAGCGAGTGAACAAGACTGCAGTTCAATTCACTACACACACACACACACACACACACACACACACACACACACCCACACACACACA
Source organism: Conus betulinus (assembly GCA_016801955.1). Taxonomy (NCBI): domain Eukaryota; kingdom Metazoa; phylum Mollusca; class Gastropoda; order Neogastropoda; family Conidae; genus Conus; species Conus betulinus. The sequence continues at coordinate 54,547 of JADBJO010007650.1, read as the reverse complement.
CTCTCTCTCTCTCTCTCTCTCTCTCTCTCTCCTCATCTCTCTCTCTCCGTCTCTGTCTGTCTGTGTCTGTCCGTCCGTCTCTCTCTCTCTCTCTCTCTCTCTCCGTCTCTCTCTCTGTCTCTCTCTCTGTCTGTATGTCTGTCTGTCCTCTCTCTCTCTCTCTCTCTCTCTCTCTCTCGCTCTCTCTTTGTATGTCTGTCTGTCCTCCCCCCCCTCACTCACTCACTCACCTCACTCACTCTCTCTCTCTCCTCTCTCTCTCTCCTCTCTCTCTCTCTCGCTCTCTCCTCTCCTCTTCTCTCTCGTCTCTCTCTCTCTCGTCTCCTGTGGGGGGTTCCTGTGGTACACGGCGAAGTGACAGGTCACGTTTGTTGATCTCCGTGCTTTTTTCTTCGTGTTTCCCTTGGAAATGTTTGGTGTTTGTGACTTCACAGTCTGCAGTGACATTTGTGAGATGTCATGCCTTCTGCACCACTGACATCCACGTCTGTATTCGAAGCGTTTGCTCAGGTGATCTGCGTTTCTTTCTGACATTGCGTGTCATCGTTTTAGGGTGCAGCACCATTAATGAAAATGAATTAATATGCCGATTATGTAATCTGGACAGGGAAGATGAAGTCCATTTCCCTTTGTTGCTGTCCTGCTTTTCATGACCTTGGAGTGAGATTTATAAAGCCAAAGTATTTTTCTGAACCCTGCAATTTTAGACTGAACTTACTCCTAGCATCAAGAAATGAAAATATTCTCTTCAATCTTGCTCGGTACAATTATGAAGCACAAAAAGGCTGCGTACTGTATATTTCTTAATAATATTGTATTGTGCATATATATTGCTTTTTTTTCGGTGCATTTTCTTTCATGATAATATTTATACATATGTATACATTTTTTTTCTTTTTTTTATTCATTCAAAGACTATTGCAAAGCTAGAGACAGACAGAAAGAGGCTCTTTTACTACTTGTAGTCTGGTAGAAGCCAAAAAAAACCAAACAAACTTATTCTCGTTAACTAATTAAATAGTTAGTTAACTACTCTCCTCTCTCTCTCTCTCTCTCTCTCTCTCTCTCTCCTCGCTCTCCCGGTCTCTCCCCTCTCTCTCTCTCCTCCTCCATCTCTCTCTCTCCTCTCTCTCCCTCGCTCCCTCCCCTCTCTCTCCCTCTCTCGTCTGAAAAGTCTAGTCACAAATTGAATATGTATGCAAATTAATACCCTACATACCTAAATAAATGCTTAATAAATAAAGAGATAATAAATAGATGTATATATATATATATATATATATATATATATATATATATATATATATATATATATATAAAGAAAAAGAGAAATAAGTAAATAAGTATATAAGTAAATAAATAAATGAGAAAAAAAGAAGGAATATTTGATATACCATGAAGATTTTTGTGAATTATTAAAACTTCATTGAGGATAACATAGAGGTTGTCACAATTATACCATTAGAGCAAATAACGAAGTAAACGAAAGAAGAAAGAAAGAGAGAAAGAAAGAAAGAAAGAAATGAAAGAAGGAAGGAAGGAAGGAGAAAGGTAAGGAAAAGAACAAAAAAAATGCAATAGAACCACCGCCGCCGTGGCGAAGTGCTTACAGTTGGGAAGACTGGGACCACACAGTCCGAGTTTTCATCCACTTAATGGATGCGTTTCTGAGAGTGTTGCTCAAATTTCCTGACCAACACTGCAGGTGCCTGTATCTCTCGGGCCTGGTTGACGCCGGGATATATTATGAAAGGAAGCGTAGAGTACACAGCCTGTCATGTAGTCTCAGACCGAAATGGAAATCCGTAGCATCATCTTAATCATCCTCATTCTCATCGATCAGCATTAAAAAAAAAAAAATGTCCTCAAATTCTGTGGCCCTTCATGCCCTGCTCTCATGGTGACCTCAATTTCGATGTCCTCTCCACGTCTGTGGCCTTGGTTTGGTTTCCGTCGGGGTCACCGGTATCGGCGAGTCCATGGGCTGTCGTTGGACGGACGTGGTGGCGCCCTCCCTCCGGGGGGAGAGCTCACTCACGCCGGCTTCCGCGACTAAGCAATTATTGTCGTCAGTAGGGGGCTTTAGTAGGTGGTGTCCTGCGTATGTTAGATCAGAACAGGCGCCACTGAACACCACCGAAGTGACTCGGCAGCAGTGCAGTGTCTCCTCCGGTGGGTTGCCTCTTGACGACTTGACATTGACTGCTGCTCCCTGTGGATTGCCGGTGCCGGGGCTGCGGCGGGGCCGACCGTGCTGTGGCTGTGCGTCTTCGTCAATTTGTAAGACTGCTACTGTTGTGATGGCAAATAAATAAGAGGAAAGCACAGAAGGAAAGAAGACTAAACAGAGATTTGGAGATGGTGGTCGAGCAGCAAGAAGAGGAAGGGTGAGAGGAGGACGGAGGAGTGAGTGAGGACGGAGGAGTGAGTGGGAGGGGGGGGGGACAATAGATAGAGAGAGAGAGAGAGAGAGAGAGAGAGAGAGAGAGAGAGAGAGAGAGAGAGATGGTGGGGGTAAAGGGATGGGGGTTAAGGGCAGGGTGGTAGTCAAGATGTCAATGATGTGTTGCACCGTGGGGACAAGAGATGGAAGAAAGGAAATAACTGACAAACTATACGCCTGATATTAAAACTCAGCAAAGTAAGTTAGGCCTTATGGCAGAAATTTTCATACTGTAGATGTTCATGTAGCATTCAATTAATTTTCTATCAGAGGTTATACGGGAGCATACTTTGTCAACAAAGTCTTAAAATTCTATCAGAGGTTTATACGGGAGCCATTGATGATCGAAAAGTATTTTTTCCCCTTTCATTGCATTACAGTAGCACTCTATTGAGTATCTTTGTTTCAGTAACCTGATGAAAGCAGTAATGCGTGGTTTGCTCCTGTCCATTTGCATTTGTAATATAGAACTTAGCCAATAAAAGTATCAGATCTAACACCTGATCAGTGATAACGCCCTCACTGGTCCCAAATAAAATAAGATTTTCAGAAAAAAGTTAGATTAACACACGTTTCACAAGTGCTGTTCAGCAGTCTCTCCAGACTGTTCCAAAAATTTTTTGCAGCATGACAGTTCCAAAATAAATGTATAATAGTTTCTTCTTCTTCCTCATCACACAAGCACACACAGAGACGATTCAATAATTTTGCGAAGAAATAGATATCTGCCTGTCGGAAGGATTCTAAGTAACAATCTATACTGGAACCATCTTAACTGTGTGTCAGGTCGAAAAATTAGATATTTTCTAAATATGTTTTTCCAAGGCAAGTTTGCATAGTAGGTGTTCCATTTATTAAGACCTGCAGGACGAATGGGCGAGTCAACAAGAACTGAATATACGCATTTATTCCCTTTTAAAATCATTGTCCAATTTTTTGGATCCTGTAATTTATATCTTGGCGTCAATGTGCATTGGACTTTATTTTGATATGTCTTTACTGCCTCGATAACACCAGCAAACAGTAAATAATTAGTCTTTACATTGGGAAATTTTCTACGGAAGTTTTCAAATGAGAGGAAAACTCCTTCTTCATTCATCAAATCTCTCACTTGCCATATACCTTCCTCCACCCATTGTTTAACGTAGACAATCCTCCTATCTCTTAATATATTAATATTATAATGAATACAATCAGAGACAAAATCATGAATACTCGATATACATTTTAAAGATAATTTTTTAAAATGTTTGAGGACATCCCTCCAAAAGGTATTGTTTGTTCTAGTCAGTAATGTATTGACATATTCACTACCCAGCACTTTAAGTTTGTCCAGTCCTGGAACAAAGAAAAGAGGCAAAATCCTGAAGATTATTAGGGTTGCCATAGAATATTCTTTTTAACCAGGATATTTTAACAGACGACAAGAATGCGAAAAACATTCAACATTCTTAATCCACCATTTTCATAATTTTGGCACACACTTTTTTTACTTACTCGATTTGATTTCCCATCCCACAAAAACTGAAGAACAATGTGTCAAGTTCCTGTAAAAAATTATCCTTGGGATCTGGAAGATTACTGAATAAAATGTACGATTTTTGACATTGCCAAAGTTTTTATATAACAGTAATTTAATTAAGATCGACAATACTATCAATATTTGTAGAAAATTTGATCCCAAGTACGGTAAAAATCCCAGGATCCCAACAAAAGTTCTTATCCCTCATATATCTTATGGAGGAGTTTTTCATGCTGCCAATCCAAATTATGTTTGTTTTTTTCATGATTTATCTTTAGACCCGACATTAATGTGAATTGTTCTAGTAATCTAACTGCTTCTCGGAAAGACATTTCACTTCCGTCTAAATAAACAGTTGTGTCATCTGCAAACTGCGACAATAGATGCTTCTTGCCATTTATAGTTAATCCTTTAATTTGATTATTATTCTACGCATTAATAAGGACAAAATTTCAGCACACAAAAGATATAAATAAGGAGATAGAGGATCTCCCTGGCGGACTCCCCCTGGATATTTTAAAGAGAAGGGGGTGTAATTCCCATTAACGGAGACACAGGTTGTTATATCATTATAAAAAAGCC
>JADBJO010007650.1:25000-47500 GCA_016801955.1 Conus betulinus | reverse complement strand
ATTCTTGATGGAAATCAGGCGAAACAGAACACAATTAAAAGATTTGCGACAATACATTGCTGATGGAGAAGCAAGCTTATAATAGCATGATAACTGCAACCATTGCATCGACTTCAGGAAAGCATTTGACAGCACGTGCTATCATAAGTAAACGCAGTTCGGATTTGTGAAAAGAGCACACGTACAGCCCTGTCGTGTCGTGTCTGATCAGTCTGGAACACCGGAACGTAACCGTTAACATCCTCATCTATCAGCACGAAAGGTCTATGGGTCTCCATACCCTACCAAGGCGATAAGCTCATTGTTTTTTTTTTTTTTTTTTTTCCATGTTCATGCCCTTGATAGTATCGTATTAAGGATGCAGTATAAGCAAGTTCATTTGAACTACCATTATTTTTGGACCGACGTAGTTGATTATTCTGGAGGGGAATGCTCTCTCAAGCTGGTTCTGAGACTACGTGGTGATTGTTGTCAGTTGACGGTTGAATAAGAGGTGTTTTGCTTTAGTTGGATGAGAATAGGTATCATTTAACGCTACACAATGACTCGTTAGCAGGCGCAGGGACTACGGCAAAACTAACTAGGGTATAGACGTGACAGGAAAGCCGAAATGGCCGGCGCGGGTGAAATGCCAGTGTATAGGACGGAAGATGAGATAAAACAAACAAGCCATTGTCATTTTCACAAACGATATCATCAGGTCATCACAGCACTCTGACAACACATGCCATCGACGCTGATTTCTACCAAATACCCAAGGCTGTGTCTCCTAATTCTCACTCCGCTCAAGAAGAATACAATGCAGGTGACGCCTCAGAACTTCAACATCCCCATACGCACCAGCTTCTGTAGCAGTTACGTTCCGTTATAGGTGTAACGAAGCAGAATGCAGACACACACATGAAGAGACTTGCATGAATATAGAAATTAAATCAAAAAACTGATGTCACCTTAGAGAAAGGAAATTGTTGGCCACAGGCTGAGACTATAAGTGAAAGCAATTTTGCGTCCAAACGACGAAACAAGAGGGTACTTTCAGTATTTGATGCTTCTACATGGTCAGCACCTAAGCAAAGGAGCGTGGAACAAGACGGAGTCTATTGATAAGACGACTCAACCCAAGATGAAATGGAAAACCACCAGTTAGATTCCCAGTTTCCAAAATAAGAAGCTTTGTCATTGATGGTAGTCAACTTTATTTGTTGAGAGAGCATTGACATCAAAATTATGGCATCTGGCTTTTTGGAGAAATGGAACGCACACGACCATACTTTCATCCTGTACACAGAACCGGAAATCTGTACGTAACATTGTGTAGGTAGACAAAAACTTATCGTCAGTTATCAGACGCTGTAAGTTTGACATTGCTTGTTATCATGTACCTAACCAACACCCCTGTACTTCACTATCGTCTGTTGAAATAGTGCACGGTTCTTCATGCATGCCAAAGAGATTAAAAAAAAAAAAAGTCCTAAATAGATGGTGCGAAGGACTGAACTAAACTGAAACTGAACTGAGGATAGAAGAGTGAGGATCCATGATTTTTAAAAACTTGTCATGACAAACGTGTGTCCCATCACCACAGGAGACACGAGGAGAGAAAGATAAGGGGGAAATATCGACAGAAGAGAAAGAAGAGAAAGAGAGAAACACGAAAACAGAGGAAAAAGTAAAGAAATAGAAAAGAAGGCAGGTGAAGGGAAGAGAAAAGAAAGTAGAGAGAAGATCGGTTGCTGTGGAGGTTAGCCGATTCCTAGCAAGGAGATCGTGGGTTCGATTCCCATTGGAGTCATTTATATATTGTGAGAGATGACCGACTCCTCTCCTGCGTTGAGTTTGCTATGGGCTTGGTTGGGAAGACCGGGACCATACAGTTGAGTTCCAATTATTGTCGCCCAGTTGGGGACGTAGCAGGCGTCCCGCGTATATTGGACCAGGACTGGCACCACTGATCATCACGGAATCGTATCGGCAGCAGTGCAGTGTTCCCTGTGGTGTATTGCCTCGTGACCACAGGGCATTGACTGTGCTAATGGATTGCTGGTGCCAGGACTCAGACGGGACAAACCAAGGTGTGACTCCTGACGACGAGTCGAAATTAGAGGTATGTGGGTAATGCCAGTAGAATGGACAAGAAGAGAGAGAGAGAGAGAGAGAGAGAGAGAGAGAGAGAGAGAGAGAGAGAGAGAGAGAGAGGGGGGGGGGCAAAAAAAAAAAGATAAAAAAAAAAAAAAGACGAGAAGAGACGAGAATAAGAATAAGTATTCTATATAATCCATTGGAAGGAAAGGGAAGAGAAGAGAGAGAAGAAAGAAGAAACAAAGAAGAAGAAGAAGAAGAAGAAGAAGAAGAAGAAGAAGAAGAAGAAGAAGAAGAGAGAGAGAGAGAGAAGAGAGAAGAGAGAGAGAGAGAGAGAGAGAGAGAGAGAGAAGAGAGAGAGAGAGCAGTGTGTGGGTACGTGTATGGTAAGATGATCTGAACGATGTTCCTTTACTCCTTTCTTCTCATTTCTCTTTGCCAATCAGATAAAGTGCAGTGTGTGGGAAATAATCCATAAATGTCTCATGTAGTTTGCAAAAACATCCTAAAAAGTATAAGATAAAAGTCATGATAATCATCAAAGACTTCTTGATGCTGCTACCCCTTCATACCTAAAATAGGGGCTCCGTTTCTTGCAACGTAGCAACCTTGTATATATATACGTTTCAATTGCAGATTTGAGAATCGTGAAGTCAGTGTTGACATAAAGCAAACTGTGTCTTTGGAAAAAAAAAATGCTTTGATGTCGTATTAATGTTTAATCAGCGTAATGTGACTGCTGATTCTGCGTCATAAGTAAATCCCCCCCACCTCTCTCTCTCTCTCTCTCTCTCTCTCTCTCTCTCTCTCTCTCTCTGTATTTGGCTGACCAACCACACACACACACACACACACACACACACACACACACACACACACACACACACACACACACACAGAGAGAGAGAGAGAGAGAGAGAGAGAGAGAGAGAGAGAGAGAGAGAGAGAGAGATTCCAAAGTCAGTATTGTGGAAGTCAGCTAAAAAAATTTCCTTTGATCTTGACACGAGTGGAAAGCCATACCGAACTTTACACACACACACACACACACACACACACACACTGCGTGATGTCTTAGTTGCAAAGCTCCCATTGAAGATCAAGACGTCGCGTCACCTTGAAACTGCTCCCCAGCCGCCCGCGTGCACTCGTTTCCATCTTTTTGCACACGGAACACAAGCGGGCACGAAAGGGCAAACTCCAGGGAAAACGCCTGCCGTCACCCAACACGTTTCGCCTGTTGATTGGCTGTCGTGACCGCTAAGTGTAATTGGTTGAAAAGGAATCGATATGCTCGTACACACTTCGCTCTGTCCAGGCAGGAGTTACTACTACCTATCGATTTGCTCTTACAATTGACCGAATGTGATCAACTTAAGAAAGGGGAACACTAGGTGGGCTGAACCTACCCGCAGAGAAGGTTGGTTTGCATCCTCTCCACATCCCCCCCCCCCCCCCCCCCCTCCCCCCCCTGCCTCTCTCCTCTCTTCGTCCAATCATTTCTTATGGGGAAAAGTCCCCAGGACAGTTTTAAGCTTCAAGTGTTTGTAAACAGGCAGCCTTGCCTGCCTACGTCATTTAATTAGGGAAATGATGAGGAAAACGGAATTCGAATACAAGCCACGCCCCTTCCCCTCCCCCACCTTCCCTTCACACTGCTGCGCTCTCGTGGGATTGTATAGTTGCCTCCCTTTACACTCCGAGTTGATTACTGAACGGAATGAAGAAATGGGAGGCAACTATATAGCTCCAGATAGTTTCAAAGAGAGGTGACTGCCGTTGAAAACGAAAAAAAAAGAGTTCCAAAAGAGGATCATAGTGCAACCAAATGGAAGAATAAACAAATTACTAAACAAACGGAAGGATTAAGAGAGACGGTCATTTATCTTCTCGATTGTGTGTGCACAGTGGATGTGGAAATGAGGTTGCTGAGAAGGGGAGACAATATGGGGAATAATAATGATATTGATAATGATGATGATAATAATAATAATAATAAATAATAATAATGATGACGATGATGATGATGATGATGATATATATATATATATATATATATATATATATATATATATATATATATATATATGATGATGATGATGATGATGATGATGATGATAACAACTACAGCAACAACATCAACATCAACATCAACAACAAACAACAACTACAACAATATTAATGATGATGATGATAATAATAATAATAATAATAATAATAATAATGAGTATATTACTTATCCGCTACTTCTTCATCTTCCTCTTCTTCTTCTTCTTCTATCATCACCACCATCACCACCACCACCACTGCTACTATTACTATTACTACTGCTGCTGCTGCTGCTGCTGCTGCAGTTGATACTACTATTACTACTGGTGGTAATATAGTCATGTAGTAGTAATTTTAACAAAGATGGTGAGTGTAAATGTAGACACTAATAGTACTGATATTGACTGAAGGGGAGAAAGGAGAGGAATAAGAAGATAGTCAGATAATGTGGTTATAGAAGCAATGGTTATAAAGCTGATGATAATGCCGCTGCTGATGATGATGATGAAGATACTACTATTGCTACTGTTAGTACTACTACTGCTGCTGCTGCTGTTACTACTACTACTACTACTACTACTACTACTACTACTACTACTACTGTCGATGATGATAATGATGATGATGATGATGATGATGATGATGATGACAAGAGAAGAAGGAGGAGGATAAGGTGGGGAGGAGGGAGGGAAGGGAAGGATAGGAAGAAGGAAGAGGAGAAGAAAGAGTATGATAGATCAAAGAAAAGGTAGAAAGATACACCCAAGAAATATACAAATGGTTATGATAAGTATCATAATCATACTACAGAAATGATGGTAACGATGATAATGATATAGGACAAAATAATATTTTTGGTAGCATATGCGACGAACAACAATATCTGTCAAAGCCTCCATAGTGTGGTTAAACGTTTACACTTTACATATAAATCCATTTTTTAACAAACCAACATTTCCAGATGACCAAACCATTTATGAAATTGCAGATATGAAACGCTTGAAGTTAAAACATAGCTGTTCCTTGGAAGATCTCATCGACACCTTATCATTGCTGGATCAGTACGATGAGACTACACCACCTATTATCATACCTAAATCTGATGTTCTTTATGTCCCTTGGCACAGAGAGAGAGAGAGAGAGAGAGAGAGAGAGAGAGAGAGAGAGAGAGAGAGAGAATTATATCCAGCATATTTTTTGTTTTTGACACAACTGATTTACCATACCAGTCTTGACCTACAAACACTATGATGTCTTGGTCGTCAGTTCCTGATGGAGGTCGAGGTATTGCATGACCTTTTGATTACCCTTCACCTACCCAAAGCTCTCCTGTCTCTCCCCCTTTTGACGCAGCACGCCATCAGGCACGGGGTAGCAGCTTCCAATAAAGGCATGTGTTCATGCAAGAAGTTCATGTTGATTGGCTGTTATGACCGGAGAGTGAGCATGATGAAAAGAAACCTGATATTCTTCAGCATAGTCGTTTTGGCCTGGCAGGACTTCCTACCTATCAATTCACTGTTACATTGACAGAATGATACATTGGGCGGCTGAATCTGTCACGCAGAAGTCTTGTTTGTATCTCTCTGCATCCCCTTCCTCAGAAAGAATCTCTTTTCTCTTCTTCACCCCACCATTTCCTGTGAGGGGAGAAGTCCCAGGGAAGGTTTTGGGTTTCCAGCGTGCCTACTCATCTCGTTTAGCTGGGCCACGTCAAGGAAAACAGTGCTGATACCACCCCCCTCATGGGAGTTCGCAGTTGTGGCCCTCCACACATTGCTGGACTCAAGTCACTGACGGAGTAGGTGGATATGGGGGGGAAGGGGATCTGTGTTGATCTGTGGGGTATCCGGGAGGAAGTCTCAAACATTAACGTAGGGATGTCAAAATATTTAGTAGACATGTAATCCTGTTAGCCATTCTGATCTGCGAGCATGACTTGGAAAGTTCATCCAGATTGCAGGTAATTAGAAAGTGCATCTTAATCCCATGATTATGACTATGCATCTCTCTCTCTCTCTCTCTCTCTCTCTCTCTCTCTCTCTCTCTCCGTCTCTCTCTCTCTCTCTCTCTCTCTCTCTCTCTCTCTCTCTCTCTCTCTCTCGATCTCTCTCTAGCTTTCTCGATCGAAGGTAGCTTTCTTCGAAGGACAGGCTATTCTCTGATGACAGCACCAACAGGATCCGCCTCTCTGGTCAGCAGGATTGAAATACCCCTGAAACCGACACTGACACTGTCTACGCAATACAGGGGAGTAGCTGGAGTGGTCAAAGAGATTACATTCATGTGGGCGCTGGAAACATCCATTGGGGGTCCCATGATAAATGCACCAACAACCAGACGGCGCCATGGCTCTCTGCCCTCAGCCATGCATGACAAGTCGGCTGTGTTGTGTACTGCCCATTCCCTGATGTTATCCAGCCAGGGTTTCCCCCATCCGCCTCTATGACTCCTGCCTTCTACAGCACCCTGGAGAGTGGTTTGGTGTAAAAGAACTCGACATGGTCATAAAAGTCATGTTTCTGGGTTTTGACAGTTGCAGGGATGGTTCTTGTTTGCGGCTTACATATTTGTCCGACCTGTGCTATGTGTGTACGGTATACACACAACAGTTTTCTGAAGTACTTGTGTAAAATGCCTGCGTTCTTTCTCTCCACATTAGCTGTAACTACCCTGCATCTGTACAGTAGAATGAAGGCAACCAAGGGCTGGTAAAATCTATGCTTAACTGGAATCTGTATGGCAGCTGTGGCCAGACTCAGTCTTGTTTTGACCTTTTTCCACTGAGTTGCAGCCTGCTGAAAGTGGACTCAGTTGAACTGGAAGTGGTTTAGGGTTGGAATTGAAGCAAATCATTGATTGAAGAGAGGGGGGAGGGGGGGGGGGGGGGGGGGGGCGGGTCAAGATGGGGGGGGGGGGGGGGGGGGTGGAATGTTTGTCCTCACTGCTCACACAGCCCGCCCGGTAAGAGACACCTCGGGTGGCTAAAGGAGTGTGAGCTGGGAGAGAGGAGGAGAGGGAAAGCGGATAGGATGACCATGAGGAACAGGTGGACAGGTTAAAGGAAAACGGGCTGGACAGACGGAAAGAGGGAGACAACGAGAGGTGGAAGAGGGGGGGAGCGTAGGAGGAGGAACAATATGGGCTTCGACTTATAATCCGTGGTGACAGCACTGGTGGGGTTAAAGATGAGTGGTGAGAGGGCAGGTGGGTAAAGTAAAGCGCGTGGTGATGGTGGTGGTGGTTGTAGGTAGGAAGGAGGTACCGTTTGGACTTTGACATGGAGATGCTGTTATAACAGAAGTCCCGTCAGGGCAAAAAGGAGCGTAGCTGACGGTTGACATGGGGGAATGTTCGAGAGAAAAGATATGAAAAACAAGAACAACAACAACAACAAAGAACACCACCAAACAAAAGGGGAAGATACACAGGGTGCCTAATTACTGCGGTTAATACTTGTGATCTCGTTATTTTCGCCGAATATTTTCTTCGCTATCATTTAATAATATCAAAATAAATACAAAAAGTAAACAAAGCAAAAACAGTAGGAAAGGGATTCTTGCTTTCTTGTTGTTTATTTTATAACTGTTACTACTAAACATAAGATTGACGTCGAGACATTCCTTTAATAAAGAAAGAGAGAGAGAGAGAGAGAGAGAGAGAGAGAGAGAGAGAGAGAGAGAGAGAGAGAGAGAGAGAGTCTACTATGAAAGAAAACAGAGAGACAAAAAAGGGAAGAAGACGATAAAAGAAACAAACACGGAAAGAAGGGCTGAAAAATGTCAACCAACAGACCCCTGATTATAGGAACGCCGGAAAAAGGGCGCTGTTTGCGTGTCTGGATCATATTCTCTGCAATTTCTTCATCACACCATCATCATCATCATCATCATCATCATCATCAGCAGCAGCAGCAGCAGCAGCAGCAACAGCGGCTGCGTCGGCGGCGGTGGCAGCAGCAGCAGCAGCTGCAGCAGCAGCAGCAGCAGCAGTATTCCTTCTCTTCTTCTTCTTCTTCTTCTTCTTCTCCTATGGTTCATTAATGCGTTCTGTGTTACAACTTATAACATTATTCTTTGCATCAAAATTAAATTCTAGTGGTTGATGGTTAGAATCAATCATATCTGATATGTGCCGACGGCAACAATTTCTTTTTGTATCAAACAGTTCTTCCGAAACTATGAAATAGTTATATACACTACTTCCTGTTTCTGACATGTGTGGTGACCAGTATGATCACCATTACATACTCTGCTCATTATGAACAGCCTAAAAACAATGCAAAAATTCGGATCCATTCTTTCATATACATACTCAGCAGTAAATCTTTTAGATGTCTGATAAGATTTTGTCATAATTTTCATCGCTGATATATACTGAATCTACTGACCTCATCACTACTAAAGGGGAAAACGTCTGCTGTTCTGCCGTTCAATCTCCATACGAAACGATATCAACTTTGTTTTATCATGATATTTTGTCCAATAATACCTCTTCAAGAGAGCTGATTCCATCTCCAGTGTCAAACTGTTGCATAATTAAGAGAATTTATGGCAGGTACATATGCACATACATAACGAATGTCATTTTCAAAACCAAATAATTGCTTACTGATTAAGAAACACAGAATATTTTCTTGTTCACATTTTAGTTCAGATACATAAGACTTAGCGTTGTTTGAATCAAACCCACCACTCCACCTCATCTCCTTCCCTGCCTTGTTAACTTAAAAGCAGATCTACAGAAGACTGAATGATAGAGGAACAGATGGAAAACCACGTTCTCAATAAAAGTTTCAACAAGACGCACAAAGTCGAAAGCATATATGTAGGATAAAAAGTGTTGACCATTGAGTTAAGATGAAAGGCTATCCCATCCCAGTGAAGAAAGGATAATGAAAGTACTCTTTAATCTGTCTTTCATTCACATTTTGTTCAGTATCAAACACACAGTCATCCATACTTTCATTCAGACTTTTTAAGCATCAATATTCTTCTGTTGGTCATCTTCTTCCTACATTGAAGATGCCTGTCGTTTCCGCGTGCTTCGTCACGGATGAAATCACAAATCCTTCCATTCAGTGAAAACGTCGCACGAGTTTCACAACTGCCTGTCATACATTAATACCACTTAAGTTACTTATTCGGTGAACATGACATACGGTCTTGAGTACGTGTGTTCGTACCCTGTGCCGAATCAAAATTGACAACCTTCGCATTTTCTGTCAGGCAACTTACGTTTTCGTTGTTTTGTGATTTGAACTTTGCTGCCAAAGGCCGGCTAACCCCCTCATCTGACTTCTTTTATCTAATCATTATCATCCAGTGCTAATTTCTTTCCCTCGATGAAATGATCATAGATCATGGTGGCCCTTTTGTCACTGTCTCTGGCAACCTTTAAGTGTGGTCCTAGACACTTCCGGATGTCCTTGGACTCTCTGTGTATAGTCCTCACCTATGAATATTGAGCTGTTCTGTAAACCCTCTCCAAAACCATCCTTCAAGGTACTGTTGAAGGAGGGTGCAGACGAGGACGGCAGACAAAGTGTTGGTCCGAAAATATAAAGGACTGGACCAAAATGACCATGACCAGATCTCCTCACGACAGCTACCAACAGAAGAGCCTGGAGAGAAACGGCGGCTGCCTCATCACGTCCCCCGAACGATCCCAGCGGTTAGGGGAATGACTGACAAATACACAATTCTGTATTTCATCGCACTGTTCTCTGCTTTAAGATTGTTGGTTTGCCTACGGAGGTCACTGATCGCATCTTCCATATCAAGCATATCCCTTTTCAGTCCGTCAGCTGAGTCCTTGACACCTTTCAAGTCGTCAGACATATTGTAAAATTTTAGTGTTTAAGGTCGGCAACATTGTCAAATGATCCTTTAGTACGGGGTGGTCGGCCGTAATCTCACCCGCAGTACCTGTAGCGTGGTCAGGATCCGTACTTGCTCGGCGACTAGCACCATCAGAGGTCAGGCGGGACTACTTCGTGGAGCTGCAGGGCTTGGGTCCGGGATTTGACTCGACGTCGCCGCATCGAAGTAAGAGGTCGCTAAAGAAGAAGGAGGTGAGGACCAAGCCTACCATAATACCGGCGCCACGGGTGTGTACTTTTAACACATGGGCCGTCATGGCTAGCTCCAATCTGGCTCGCTTTGCTACAAAAATTGATAAATACCGGAATGAATCCGCCGCATCGAACCCTGAAGTCTTGGACCGTCGATGGCATAACGTCACTGCCACTGATTTTGAATGTCTTCACTAATTCATACAGATAAGCAGAGAGATCGAAGACAGACGGAGAAACAGAAAGACAGACAGACAGACAGACGCAACCCCCCAGATGAAGCCATACATGATTGACGGTACTCCTGGTGGTGGTGGTGGTGGGGGGGGGGGGGGGGGGGGGCTGAGAGGAGTGTGCCTCATGCAATCAAATTAGTTCATCAGGGGGCTTCAGCTGTGATGAGTTAACATGAGAGTGTTCTCTTGTTAGATGCCATTTTGTAGAGACAAGAAAAGAGCAGAGAAGAGAAGGAGGAAGAAGCGGAAGATTGGACGTCTTTTCTTTTTTTTTTCCTCACTATGTGTCTTCTGTCAAATAACTAATGTTATGAGTGGAAATCTACGTGAACGTATGCTCTTTTGGTAGGCGGTGGATGTTTATTTCATGTGTTTGGTTTGAACTTGCAGATTTTGTACATGACATACAATTGTCAAACATATTATCAGATCTGTCTCCATTGGAAGCAAAGACTCTTCTGTTTAAAATACTCATCTCAGCAGTAGATATATGCACTGAGTACAATGTCCACGGGAAGACAGATAAACTCTCGCTGAAAATTAGGCGAGGTAAAACACAAAGAAAACATCTTCAAAATCAATTGAAACAAGTGAAATCCCCTCCACCTCCACCTCTCCATTTTTTTCTTGTCTCCTCAAAATGGCATCTAATAAGGGAAATAGATCCCATGTTAATTTATCAAAATAGAAACCACTGCAACTTTTACCTGTGAAAGAAAACATAAGATATAGACCTGTCATGTGATCTGTGAGCAGAATGGCACTCCATAAGATAACAGTCATCACCCTGTTCGATCGGCATACAAAAGTCTTAAATATATGCCCCTTAATGCCCCGTTTGCATGGTGACCCCAGGTTTGATTTCCTCTCCACGTCAATGACCTTGGCAAGTTTGTATTGTGGTTGTCAGCATTGGAAAGTTCATGAGAACTGTAGTTGGACATACATGGTGGCTTCTCCTGAAGAGGACGTTTACTAATGCAGGATTTGCAACCATACGATAATTGACATCGGTTGGCAGTTTAGTAGGTGGTGTTCTGCGTAAGTTGGATCGGAACAGGCTTCAATCAACACATAAAAATATATCGGCAGGAGTGCGGTGGCGGATGGCAGGTTACCTCTTTATGACATGATAATGCTTGTTCCCTGTGTATCTCCAGTGCAGAGGCTGCGACAGAACCAGCTTAGATGTAGACATGAATGATCAGCGTGACAGTTATAAAATTGAAGTGTCACGGAAGGTGAAACAACACAAACAAACAGTCGTAATGTTGACAGCAACCGTACCAGCACTCTATCAACAAAGACCATCGACATTGTTCCTGTATAAGTAGAAATATTCTAGAACATTTCTACTATATACCCCCAAGGCTGTGTCATATCTCTCACTGCGTTCAAGGAGAACACAATGCAGTTCAGGCTTCAGAAATTCAAAACCTCCATATGCATCAAGTGTTCTGGAATGTACGTTGCATTGTGGGCGCAACGAAACAGAAGGCAGAAACAAGCATCAATGAACTGGATCATATTTAAGGAGGGGCGCAACGAAACAGAAGGCAGAAAACAAGCATCAGATGACGATGGATCACGATACTTTAAAAAAAAAAGCACGTTTTGTCTGACTAGGTTGGAAGAGAGGAGGCTGAGAAGAGAGAGTCAGAGAGGAGTGAGAGAGAGAGAAACAGAGAGAGAACGAGAGAGGAGAGAGGAGAGAGAAGAGAGAGAAGAGAGAGAGCAGACCCTTGAGAGAGGAGGAGAAGAGAGAGAGAGAGAGAGAGAGAGATCTTTGTCAACAGTCTGAGACCATACGTGACCTTACTTTTGAGCGAACAGACAAAAGAAGAGGGTATTTTCAGTATTCACTATTCTTCAGCATGGTCAGCACATCAGCGAATGAAGGTTGGAACGAGGCGTGGCCTAGTAATAAAAAGACTGTAATCCAAGATTACCCGGAAGATCAACTTCTTAGATTCCCAGTCACCAAAAATAAGAATGTCTTTTTCACTGACAGTATTCAATCTATTTTTATAAGATTTGCAGATTCTGTCTTTTAGAGAAATGGAATGCTTACTATTATACTTCTATATTCCATACATGGAAGCGAAAATTTGCACACAACGTTCAGTTGGTAGACAAGAACGTTTTGTCTGTTATCAGACACTATAAGTGTGACGATGCTCGTTATCGTGATCTAACAAATAGGTGTACGGCTCACAGTGGATGCTGAAAAGATGGGAAAAAAAAGTCATGAATAGGCAGTGTGAAGGTTTGAACAAGATAAGAGAACTTTCAACTGAGGGCACAGGATAGTGGAAATCCCGACTTCTGAAAGTTTCTGTTACAGTAAACCAATGTCCCTTCATGACAGGAGAGAACAGGAGAGAGAACCAATAGAAACAGGAAACATTCAGGAGAAGAATAGATGTCAAGAGAGAAAAGGGAAGGGAATAAAAAAAGAAAGTAGAAAGACCAGCTGATGCAGTGATTAGCGTCGTATTGTCCTGGCTGTGTGGTCGTGGGTTCGAGTCCATCATAGTTATTTATAATCTTTAGATTTTTTAGCCTGTGACCGATGTCTGAACTGATGATTTTAAATATGGACTCAGTTGGGTAGACCGAAAGGTTGAGTTTCAATGATTGTAGCAGTCCGTATCTTGCATATGAGGAATCAGAGAGGCACCACTGAACACCATCGAAGTGACTCAGCAAACAGTGCAGTGTCCTCTCTAGTGCTCGACCTCATGCATTGTCTCTGCCAATGGACTGCTGGTGCTGGGGATACGAATGGTGCACACAAGCTGTGGTAGAGACAAATGCTGATATAACAACAGCCATTTGAGCGCACAGAAGAAGAAAAGAGAAGATGATGATGATCTATTATGCTGAATGATGATTATGATGATGATGAAGAGGAGGAAACGGAACAAAAAAAAAAAAGAAAAAAAAAAGCATGGAGGAGGATCAGGTGCACAACAAGTTGAGAGGAGAAAGGAAAAAACAGTGTGAGACTCTGAGAGAAAGAAAAAAAGGTATGAAAAGATGATGATAGAAAAATAAGGGCAAGGGGGAAAAAGAGGGTTGGAGAAAAAAGGAAAGAAGAAGAAGAAAAAAAAAAAAAAAAAGAGGTTAGTAAAAAAGTGATGAGAGGAGGACATGATGGTGAAGATTTGGAGAGAGAGTAAAGAGGAGAAAAGGAAAGAGAGAGAGATGGGAATATCTGAGAGTGCAGAAGAGAGGAGAGGAGATGGTGAGCTGAAGGCAGAGGATAACAATTAGGATGAAGAAGAGGAGAGAAAGTGATATGAAGGAGGGGGAAACAGGAGAGGGTAGGAGAGAGGAGAGACTCAGAGGACATGATAGACACAAAAAAAGACTCAGAAGAGAGTGAGGACCCACCCCAATATTGGCACAGAGGATGAAGAAGAAGAAGGTGATGATGAGCATGATAGATAATAGCAGAGAGAGAGAGAGGAGGGAGAGAGGAGAAGTGAGGGGATGAAGGATGATCGGATTGAGAGAGTGAGTGATGAGGGAGACATGACAAACACAAACAACTCTGGAGAGGAGGAGACGAGGAGGAGCAGTAGACCCAAGATCATTCGCAACCAGAGAACCTTAGAGGTTGAGATGAGGGAACCATTCGCAGAGAGCGAGAGGAGAGAGAGTATAGGAGGGGGGGGGTGAAGGAGAAGGGATGCAGGAGCAGCGAGATCCTCATAATTAAACTAGCGGCGATGAAAGAGATAGATTGAAAAGAGACTTATAATCAGGGGATTTTTATGAGAACCAAAACCACCCTTTAACAAGACATACCGAGAGATAGAAAATGAGATTCAACAAGAGTAGGAATGAGAGAAAAGTAAAAATAGATAGTACCATACAAGAGTAAACAATTATAAAACACCAACATTAAAAAAAAAAAAACAGAAAATTTGACTCAAAGGAAAAAAATTAACAATCATGAGGCAAGGAGATAAACAAAACACAGTAGTTAAGAAACACAGAAGAAGAAGATGATGAAAATTGAAAAAAAAAGTAGTAGTTGGATCCTTAGTTAAGAGTTAGTCTTAAGAGTAAGAGGAGACTAGAGGATCGCCGGGACAAACACTTCCTCAATGCAGTGACAAAGCCCAAACCGAAAAAGACAGACGAGGAGAGAGAACTCACACCCCCAACGAACACCCCACCCAAAAACCACATCCAGAGAGAGGAGAAGACCACCCGTTAACAACCAGACCAGGAAGATCTGAAGAGTGGCTTTTTTTTCTCTGAGAGAGAGAGGAGTATCCCCGCTCCGGGTAGAGAGAGAGAGATCCCCCAGTTTTAACCGTCTGAAGAGAGGAGATTCCCATTTCCTTGAGAGAGAAGAGAGAGTTCCACCCCCCCCTGGAGAGATTGAGAGTGGAGAGAGAGGACCCCTCCTCTCCCGAGAGGAGATTTTCAACGCAGAAGAGTAAGAGAGGAAGAGAGACAATCCAACACAGAAAGAGTGAAACAAAACCAAAAACACAGGACATAATAGGGAAGAGACAGAAAAAGGAATGAAGAGGAGGAGAGATCCTAGAAGGGAGACGTTAGAGCAGATAATATATCCGCACAAGTCATTAAAATCACTTTCAAAAACACACCGGAAATTCCTTTAAAATCTCTTTTCCTTAATACTTAGATCTGATGAAAAATGCTGATCTCCTTCAGAAATCTAATAATTCTACCGGGTAGGGCGTCTCTCTGAGCAAGGTTTTCGTGGAGACTGCTTAAAGCGGCAAGACTGACCTCATCAAAGTTTCAACAGTCTGTAAGAGAGAGAGAGAGAGAGAGAGGAGAGAGAGAGAGAGAGAGAGAGAGAGAGAGAGAGCAATATGCAGTATGTGGGTGTGTGAGGTGCATCTCTGGTGAGGGTGACCAGAATGATTTTTTTCCCTGTTTTGCTATTCTCATTTCCCTTTGAAAATCCATCAAAATGCTGTGTATGTGAATGGAGCCCAAATGTGCTTTTGTGATTTATAACACTATCTTCAATGTGTGACCAAAAAGCGACAAAAATCATCAAAGACTGCTTGCATGTTTAAAGTAGGGGGTTCGTTTGCTGCAATAACCAACCTTGTTGTATATATTCGTTTCAATTGCAGATTGAGAAAATAGAAGAGAGAGAGAGAGAGAGAGAGAGAGAGAGAGAGAGGAGGAGGAAATGTTCTAAGGTTAATATTGGAATTCAGTCTGATATTTCCTTTGAAAATTGACAAGACTGGTGGGCCATACCAAACTTCAGGCACACACACACACACACACACACACACACATTGCGTGATGCCTCAGTCGCAAAACTCCCAAAGAAGATCAAGACATCGCACGACCTTTGATTCGCTCGCCCGCCACCCGCCGCCGGCGCGCACTTGGTCTCGTCCTTTTGCACGCAGAACACAAGTGTGCACGAAAAGGCGAACTCAAGGGAAACACCTGCCGTCACGCGACCCGTTCTACCTGTTGATTGGCTGTCATGACCACTAAGTGAAAATGAAAGGAAATCGATATGCTTCAACACACTTCACTTTGGTCTAGCAAGACTTTCTACTTATTGATTTCCTATTACACTGATGGATTGAGATCAGCTTGTGGAAGAAACACCAAAGCACGCTGTCTGAAAGCGTGTGACAGAGAAGGTCGTGCTTATATCTCTCCACATCTTACCCCATTAGAAGCATCATCCTCTCTTCACCCTGTCATTTTCTATGGGAGGGAAATCCAGGAAGGTTTCGCGTCCAATAAGATTTGTGTACAACGCAACCCTACCTACTTACCTGGTTCAGCTGGGTTTATTGTGAAGAGTTTTGGATTTTACCTCCCCCCCCCCCCCCCCCATCCGAACCTCCCCTCTATCCTGCTGCCCTCTTTTGTGAGTGTACAGTTGTCCCCCTTCACATGTCCACGGGATCATCGTCCTACCAATGTCTGTGCAGGGGGGTGAATTCAGAGCATGAAATGTTGTGTTCTGTGGATAGGTGGTAGGAAGATGTGTACTTCAGGTGGGTTTATGGATAAAACAACGTGTTAAGAATCTCTTAGAAGGAGATTAAGTTGCCTAGGTAGTTGACTGGCTGGGAAATAGTACATGTAAATTTCATGGGTAAACGGAGGGGCTGAACAAAGCTAAGGAAGTTGCAGGGGTCTTGGTCTGGCGTGGATGCGTTTTCTTAACCTATAAACCACTGTTGAAAACAGCAAACCCACTGAAACCTGAAAACATCAGTTAAAAATCAAAACAATCAAACGATTTATTTCTCTTCATTGTTTCGCTTTGAATCTTCCATTTGCATGATGAAAGCATTAAAAGAAAGTCGCAAAACTGATTAAATAAACACTCAAAAAAAGACAGACCGGCAGGCAGACAGACAGACACGAACACATACACATAGGCGCACAGGAACACGCACGTGTGCATGAAAGCGGAACAATGCTGTTTGGTGTATATTAAATGTGGTTTCTTGGTGTGTGTTAAATGTGGTCCCTTAGTCCTATTAATCCCTGTCAAAATGTCAAAACTATTGAAAGAAGAACGGCCATGCAAATTATCTCCCCTTGTTTAATGCCCTTGCCCCTTTCGCCGTTGCCTGGCGAAAATGAAATACTAAAGCTTAAAATAAGACAAAATAGAATTAAAATGAAGTTTCAAAAGCTGATATAAAGAGAAACCTAGAGACAGACGCAACCATCCTTCCGACACACACACACACACACACACACACACACGCAAATATGCTCCAACACAACAACCACCACCACCCACGGAAAGATCATCACCAATACCACTATCATACAGACATACGCCTGTCTTTCCCGGATTGGTTTGCATAACCTTTGCTTGAAAGACTAATTCTGATACATATCAAGATTGAAATTTCCACATATGGTATGTACATTTTAACCGGCCCTTCCAATCAGCCACATTAGGACTTTGACTGCGTGGTCGCATTGGTTTTCATATAAGCCATATAAGTCCATATGAAGTGACTTCTTATTGATGAAACTGAAAATGCATGATGATATTTTTTCTTCAGCGCTCTCGGTCTACAGCAATTATTGGCCTATCAGTTTTACGCCAGGCCTTAAATACTTATTCCTTCAAGTTGTCTTCATGAGGTGTTGAGTCAGGACTCTAGGATGGAGCTGGTTGCATGTTATGGGTTAGACCTTTTTGTGGGATGTTATCAGGGTTGGTGGTATTATGTGAATTGTAGTGTATTGGTCATTTGCCATACGCATATTGAAGAATAATGTCAACCACTGCTCTATTTGTTTCTTCCTAGATCAAATGAGAATACCCTTCGTAATGCATAGGGCTTATCAAAAAGTGACAAAGCAAAAGAAATGGAGCAATTCTTTCCAAGATAATTCAAAGTGTAAGCAACAACCAACAGAGCCTCCTTGAGGTGGTCAACGCTTCATGTTTAAAACGCGTGAATCCATTTCTTGCAAAGGACCAGTGTTTGGGGATAGACCAACTTCTTTGAATTACTGAACCGAGATGCTTGAAGTTAACGCTTACAATAAGCATACCTGTCCTTTTGTTGGATTAACATAATGAAATTAAGCTGGCCATGTTTATACCTAAATCGGCATATACGTTTTGGCTCGTTGGCTAAGAGAGAGAGAGAGAGAGAGAGAGAGAGAGAGAGAGAGAGAGAGAGAGAGAGAGAGAGAGAGAGGTACATTAAGTTTATCTCTTTTGTTCCTGACACAACAAATTTACCATATCAGTGTTTGCCGCCGTACACGATGATGTCTTGTCCGCCAGATTCTGATGGATATCAAGGTATTGGTAGTCCTCTGAATTGCGTGTTCCGCCACACGCTCTCTCTCTCTCTCTCTCTCTCTCTCTCTCTCTCTCTCTCTCTCTCTCTCTCTCTCTGCAGCACGGAAACAGGCATGAAAAAGCAACTTCTGTCACACGCACGTGTTCACATGACTAGTCCTCCTTGTTGATCGCCTGTTATGACCAGTAAGTGAATGTGATGAAAAGGAAATTGATATGCTGCGACATAGTTTGCTCAGGCCTAGCGGGATGTCCTGCCTGTCAATTCAAAGATACATTGACAGAGTGCGGTTTTGCTATTCGCGAAGGTACAGCTTCTAACAAAGGTGTTGTTTGCCTCTTTCCACATCCTTTCCATCCCAACGAAACTCTCCTCTCTTCATCCTATTGTTTCCTCTGAGAGAGTTGTCCCAGGGAAGGTTTCGTGTTTCAAGTATC
Source organism: Conus betulinus (assembly GCA_016801955.1). Classification (NCBI taxonomy): domain Eukaryota; kingdom Metazoa; phylum Mollusca; class Gastropoda; order Neogastropoda; family Conidae; genus Conus; species Conus betulinus. Next base: position 28,815 of record JADBJO010007650.1, on the reverse strand, counting down.
CAATATGATCAGAGATGTGCAATGTAGCCCCGCCTACTTACCTCATCTAGCTGAACCACGGCGAGGAAAATAGAGCTGATACCAGCCTTCTGGCGGGGAGAGCACAGTTTGTGGCCCTTCACACATCCATGGAGCCAGTCACCGATGCACAGGGTGGAGATGAGGAAGTAAGTGGAAACTGCGTCGATCTGTGGTTATCTGAAAGTTAGTGTCGGAAGACATGCAATAATGTCAGCGATTCTGAAGTGGACTCTAGTCTGCCAGCAATAAAATAGCTCGTCCTAAAGGCGAGTCAATTTAGAAAGCATGCCCTAATCCTAATCAAATCAAATCTCTCCATCTCTTCTCTCTCTCTCTCTCTCTCTCTCTCTCTCTCTCTCTCTCTCTCTCTCTCTCTCTGTGTGTGTGTGTGTGTGTGTGTGTGTGTGTGTATGTGTGTGTGTGTGTGTGTGTGTGTGTGGTGTGTGTCTGTGTGTGTGTGTCTGTCTAAAACATGAGCGTCCCAGACCACAAGTGCATAGAACAGTAATGACCCTTCAATTTGGAAAACTTCCCTCATGACAGACCTACATTATATCATAGGAGGAGAAAGGGGAGAGAAAAACAGTGGGAAAAGAAAGTAAAGACAAGAAGAGAGAAAAACAAAAGGCAGGTGAACACATGAAGATGGGAGAAGGGAATAGAAAAAAAAAAGGAACAGAGAAAAACAAACAGATGAGGATAGACTTGAATAGAACAGAACACAACATCTGGCGAACACACACACACACACACACACACACACACACACACACACACACACACACACACACACACTAAAAAAGACAGAGAACAGACCAGACCAACAGAATGTGATACAGTAGGAGGGAAGGGAAGGGAAAAAAAAGGAGGGGAAGGGAAAAGAGAATAAAAAGTAGGTAGGAGGGAGATATCTCTTCCATCGAGGGTGATAAGCGTCATTTCTTTATTTATCTGTTTTACCTCTTTTTTTTTTTTCATTTACTCAAACAAACTTCAGTGTTGAGAAAAGACTGGAAGGGAAAGGCGTGGGGAGGATGGATGGGAGGAAGATAATAATCTGATAATGAAAGGAAACCCAAATATTGTCGCGTAATTAGCAGCAATAACTTCGACGTCATAGGAGGAAAAAAAAATCATCAACGACGTGTGTTGTTGTTGATATGCCTTCATATTGAAATAGGAGAGTTCGTTTCTTGTAACAACGCGACATTCAATCAGTTGCAGATTTAAGAGCCTTGAGACCAATACTGGCATGATGCAAAATTTATCTTATCAAAATCGTCTGTATAGTGCATTCTTGTTTATCAAAGTGATAGAATTGTGTTGATTATATATGTACAGTTAAAGCTGTCTCTTCCTTAAGCCGTGTGCCCCCCCCCCCCCCCCCACACACACACACACAGAGAGAGAGAGAGAGAGAGAGAGAGAGAGAGAGAGAGAGAGAGAGAGAGATTTCTAAAGTCAATATGGGAGATCAGGTTGACATTTCTTTTGATCTTGACCCAACTGGAGTGCCATACAAAACTTCATATTATTCTCTCTCTCTCTCTCTCTCTCTCTCTCTCTCTCTCTCACACACACACACACACACACAAACACGCACGCACGCACGCACGCACGCACACACACACACACACACACACACACACACACACTGCGATGTCTTTTTGGTCAAACTCCTGATGAAGACCAAGGCGTTGCGTGACCTTTGGACTGCTCTCCAGCCGCCCTCGCACACCCATTTTCGTCTTCTTGCACAGGGAGCACCAGCAGGCACGAAAAAAAAAGCGACCTCCAGGGAGAAGTCTGCCGTCACGCGACACGTTCTGCCTGTTGATTGGCTGCCATGACCACTAAGAGACATTGATCGAAAGGAAATTGATATGCTTCAACGTACTTTTGCTTTGGCCTGGTAGGACTTCCTACCCATCGATTTGCTATTACGTTTACGGAGTGCTATCAACTCAAGAAAGGAGCTCCAGTGGGACAGTAGCCATCTCGCAGAATAGGTTGGTTTTGCATCTCTCTGCATCTCTTTCCCCTCAAAAGCGTTCCCCTCTCTTCGTCCTGTTATTTCCCATGAGGAGGGAATCCCAGAGAAGGTTTCAGGTTTCAAGTGTTCCATAAGATTGGAGGGGTGCGATGCAGCTCTGCCTGCTTACCTTGTTTAGCTGGGGCTGAGGTCAGGAAGAAGGCATTTTGTATAGCAGTCAGCCATCCCCTCACCCCCTCCTCCGCTTTGACTGTTGTCCCCCTTTTGTGGATGTGCACAATGGCGCCCTTTCACACATTTGGGGAATCAGTCACTTAAAGGACTGGAGAGGTGAGAGAAAGATGAGTGGAGAGGGGATGGTAGAAAGAACGTGGAATGAATCTGATTTCTCTTTGCTTCCATAGCTTCAGTTCCCTTACACGCATTCTGAAATACACATACAGTTAAGGCTGAGAGAATCTGTCCTTTTTGATTTCAAGGAGGTACTTTCTGATAATGACTTGTGAACGCCTAGTATTTGGAAGGTATTTGATCACATAAGCAGTTCTTCAATGTATTGTCATCTGTTGGCATGGTTTGGAAAAGCTTACACCCAAACAGAGACGTTAATCTGGTACATGTTTTTCAATCCATCAAGCATGATCACTCTACTCTCCCTCCTTCCCCGTCCTCTCTCCACCCTCTCTCTCTCTCTCTCTCTCTCTCTCTCTCTCTCTCTCTCTCTCTCTCTCTCTCCCTCTCTCTTGTTTTGTTTTGTTTCTGTTTTTACAAGGTTATGCTAATCTCCCTCTGTCTCTCACACAAGACATTTTCAGAGCTCTCACTAGGTACAGAAAGGAAATCTTTCTCTTCAAAAAATATTTTTCATACCTAAAAACGCAGGAATGCATTTCAGGCAATAAACCAATGGTTTTACATATTCCATTGAAATGGACATTCGTAATGTCTGGAGTTAAAGTGTACAGTAGGCCTAATTATATCTTTGAAAGATCTATTTTACACTCAGTTACGTTCCCTGTTTTTGTCTATCTTTTCCGGTCGTTTTAGCTGTGGAGAGAGAGAGAGAAAGGGAGAGAGAGAGAGAGAGAGAGAGAGAGAGAGAGAGAGAGAGAGAGAGAGAGACGTAGTATCAGTGGTCATCATGCTGTTTCTGTTGGTCTTGACACAAAGTGATTTACCATACCAATCTTTGCCCCAGAACTTTATACCTTGTTCACCAACTCAAAGGTCAAGATACAGATCAAGGTTTCGCTCGACTTTTGGAACTGGTCGTGAGCCACCCATATACTCTCCTGCCTCCTTTTGTCACCCAGCACACAAGCAGGAAAAAAGGAGCGACCTTGTGATCACATACATTGTTTTGTTGATTGGCTGTCATGAAAGTGGTCAATAGAAAATTGATAGTCTTCGACAGTTCAGTTGGACCTAGCAGGACTTCCTTACCTGTCAACTGGCAGTTACTTTGACAGTTGTTATCAAGTTACAAGCAGAGCTACGGCTGGGCTGAACCTGTCTCGTAACGGTCTTCTTTGCATTTCTTCTAATCCCTTTACCCCCCAAAGAATCATTCGTCTCTTCACCCACCCATTTCCTGTGAGACCGGAGTACCAGGGAAGGTTCCAGGTTCCAAGTGTTCACTTACATTGGAGAGGAGCAATGTAGCCCTGCCTAACTACCGCATTTAGCTGGGCCACGATGAAGATAATAGAGTTGTTGATACCATACCCCCCCCCCCCCCCCCCCCCACACACACACACACACACACACACACACACACACACACACACACACACACACACAC
>JADBJO010007650.1:0-17500 GCA_016801955.1 Conus betulinus | reverse complement strand
ACAAACGATTTGTTGACGGTCTTCTAGGAAAGATGTTATCAGTTGTAAGGTATTTCCTGTTACACCATATGATAAAAGCTTCCTGCATAACAGTTTGTGGTTAATTACATCAAAAGCCTTTGCAAAATCAACAAACAGTGCTCCACAATATTTATTCTCATTAACACTGGCTAGCCATTGATCTACTAGGTTTGTAAGCGCTGTATGACAAGAATGATTTTTTCCTGAATCCTGATTGATTTTTATTTAGTAGGTGGAGGAGTCAAAATGGTGGCAAAGATGTTTTTATGTGTTTTTTTTTCCAAGGGCTTGGACAGAACTGGCAAAATGGATATTGGTCTGTAGTTCGATGGCTCAGATTTGTCTCCAGATTTGAAAATGGGTATTACTTTAGCAACTTTGAACTGAGCGGGAAAGTGACATTTATCAATGCATATAAATTGTAAATATAGGTAAGAGTTTCACATATAACAGGTGCTGATAGTTTCAGTATTTTTCCATCAATCCCGTCCAGTCCGCGGCTTGTCTGTCTGCTTTAATTGGCATAAAGCTTGGCAAACATCACTACTGTCTGTCATAGGCGGAACAGGTGTTGCTGAACGAATGTTCTTAGCATTACAAAATTTTTTTTTAATTTTTGTAATTCATTTGAGTCAGTATTCTTTTCTTTGACAATGTGTTCTGCAACTGTTGTAAAGTGTTGGTTGAGTTCATTTGGTGTTATGCTGGTAATGGGACTTGTCTTTGACTGTGAAGTTTTATTCGTAAGTTCATTTATTGCTTGCCATATGGACTTCGAATTTTGTTTGTTGGCTACAAGTTCACGAAAAAAAATTCATTTTTTGCTGTCCGTTTGAGTGAGTTGACTTTATTACGTTGCCTTTTGAATCCATCCGACTTCCCTTCTGCTTCAAGGAGATCGTCGCGTAAGAAACAAGCAGCTTGTATTTCATCAGTCATCCACTTTGGTTGTGTGCACTATGTTTAACTCGACGCGTTTTGAATGGCGCATGCTTGTCATAAACAGAATTAAACGTGTGTAGCCAGTACTCTAGCGCTTTCTCTGGATCAGTGTAATTAATTATAAACATTAATAAAGGGGAATTCGTGAGGTCAGTAAGAAAGGTATCTTCGTGGAAGTGTCCAAAAGATCTGTAAGTGATGTGTTTTGTGGCCAGTTTTAGGAATTTTGATTCCACTTCTTTTCCACGTAATGCATACTGGAAAGTGGTCGCTGCATCCATTCAAAGGCACACATTTCTCTATGACGTTTTGTGGTTCAGAAAGATAGATGTGGTCATTAATGTTGTGCTAGTGAGTGTTACTCTGGTTGGCATGTCTATAATTTGAGATAAGTTGTATGAGGTAGTCCTATCTGACCATGATGTTTGGCCCTTCAATAGATCAATGTTGAAATCACCTAAAGTATTAATTTAATTCTGGCATCAAGCGATGCTGCATCCATCATGGCTGTAAACTTGTCCATCCAACCAGCATTTTCGGCTGGGTTTTCGATACACAAATCCTATTTTGATGGGTTTTGTTCTCTTTTTACTTGATTACTAACCAAACTTCAATTCCAAAACTTTCAAGATCATACAAACGTTGGGCATTTAATGTTTCATGAACGTAAAGTAATATGCCTGTAGATTTTGATTCGGTGGGATCTCTGCGTACAATATTGTAGCCAGAGATTAAAACAGCGGCATCAGGGACATTATCTGAAAGTCTTGATTCAGTGAAGCCAAATATATGGAAGGGTTTGTCTTGATTGTACAGTATAGTGGGAACCTCCTGTAACTGTTTTGTATATGGTTTATATTAGATGTCCAATACGTAGTCCGTCTTCCTGTGGCCACTTTGAAGATGATTGCACCATTTATGCAACTAAAAAAAAAAATAGCAAGGATACACTTGAATACAAACTCAATGTGTCCGTATGGTACACACACAACAACTATCTTCAATTCAAAAGGATAATGAATATGAGAAACAAGGAAGTCAAAACTACAAATAAGTGTGATACAACACACTTACACACCAAATCCAACAATGCTCAATGAAAAGGGATAATGATATGAAAAAGGACAAGTTAAATTCACAAAGTTACGTAACACGCTTGTGGCAATTGTCACCGAAACTTTATCCACACCACAGGAGGTTTCTGAGCGTGCTCTCACACACCATTCAGGTACAATAAAACTATGATATAAAAGTCTTGCTTTCTTCACAGATGCTAATAATGTAGTTCGCAACAACTTTATCTTTTCAGCTTATCAGATGGTCGGCAGAATCGGAATTACACAGTCCACATTGGCTGATGCATATAGTTCAAAGTCTGCACTTTCAACACGAGTGTATATATACTTATAACACACACACACACACACACACACACACACACACACACACACACACACACTGATTCAAGTCTATGAGAACTGGCCATAGTTTGGTGGCATTGGCATGAAGTGTGGCCACTGCCAAAAAGCAGGTGGGAAGCTACGAGGAAAAGAAGGGAAGAACATAGGAGGATACACAGGCGGTGGCATCATGGGTGGTGGTTGTGGAGGCGAAGTGTAGTCCTCTCTTACCATACGAATTAGTTCCCCGCGTGGTAGTAGGCCTGCTGTCCGGTCGTCGAAGTGGGTGGGTGGGGTTTAGAGTGGGGGCAGGGAGGGGAGGAAAGACTTCCGAGTAGTGTGGGTCGGCCGGAGAATGGGGAAGAGTAGGAGGGTTGTGGGGTTGTGAGGACTGTGATGTGTGATTGTTTGTTGGTACATGCGTGGGAGTAGGTGAATGGACGGGAGGAGGAGGAACGGAGCGGTGATGTAAACAAGGGGGAAGTGGAGAGACGTCCAGTGGGGCGAGGCCTGTGGTCACTGCCCCTCTTGGTGCCGATGCTGTCTGCCTGTTTCCTAGCAAACAGATTTTCAGCAAGGCGTGCTGTCCCTTTCTTCGTTGGCAGAATGGCATTTTGGTACAGTGCCATTCTGGGTGCACCACTGCTGGTGGTGAAGACAGCAGTGTGGTCCCTGTAGTGCACACCCATGCCGTCACACACCTGCTGCAGGTTCCTGTTGCTGTGTTGAATGACTGCATTGAAGGGGTGTCGTCCTCTGGCAGGCATGATAGCAGAGGCTAGCAGTGACGCTTTGGGAAAGACCCTCCGGCACTGGGAAAGAGGTCTTTCCACTTGTCACTGCTGATGGCACTGTCTGCTGAGGCCTGGACTTGTGCACAGTCGTGGATCCCAACATGAACTGCAGCCAGTCTCACGGTAGTTGAGAGGTGTCTGGCCACTGAGCCACTCGGTCAGTTGGGTCACTGTCAGGTCACTGACACACACTTTTGGGGCTTGCTGTTGGGAGGTGAGGAGCGGGAGGGATCCACCCCTTTCACTACATCATCCCCCAGCAGAATGGTAGTGGTGTCCTTAGTGACGCTGACATGTTGGAGAGGGTTGGGGTGGAGGTCTGCTGACTGAGGGACTCAGACACTGGTGTGGAGTCTGCTTTGCCTGCGCTGTGTCCACTGTCAGCGTTATATAGAGATAGAGAGAGAGAGAGAGAGAGAGAGAGAGAGAGAGAGTTATTACTGACGGTCAGCTCGATATATCTTTTGGTTTTGACACACATGTTTTACTATACCAATGTTTGCCCACAAACTCCCGTGATATTTTGGTTTCCTGACAAATACCAAAGTATTGCATGACCTTGAACTATCCTCGAGCCACCCACGCGCTCTACTTTCTCCTTTTTTTTTCACACTCACCACACACAAAACAGGCTCGAATAAGCGACCCCTTGGCAAATGCATGTGCTTATGTTGATTGGCTGACATGACCACTGAGTGAAAGTGATGAAAAGGAAACTGATGTTCTTCAACAAAGTTGGCTTCGGTCTAGCACGACTCGCTTTCGATCAATTTACCATTACATTGACAGAGTACGATCAAGTTGGCAGCAAAGCTGTAGGCGAGTCGAAACTGTCTTGCAAAGGTCTCGTTTGCATTTCGCTGCAACTTCTTTCCCCCTCCCAGAGAATCGGTTCCCTCTTGCCCGTCAATTTTCTGTGAGAATGGAGTCCAAAAGAAGGTGCCAGATTTCAAGTGTTTGCTAAGATTGGTGAGCTGCGATGTCGACCTACCTACTTACCCCATTTAGCTGGGCCACGACGACGAAAAGTTGTCGAAGCCAGCCCCCCCCCCCCCCCCCCCCCCTCCCCAACCTTCCCCCCCCCTCCTTCCCCACTCTCATGGGAGCGCACACTTGTGGCCCTTCACACATCCGGGGAATCAATAACGGATGGGATGGGTAGCAGTGAAGGAAGAGGGGGGATCTGTCCTGATCCAGAGTATCTGGCAGGAAGTCTCGAACTTTGATTTATGGGTATCAAAGTGTATTTGGAAGGCATGTACTTCTTTCAGCCATTCTAATCTGGAAGCTAGTTTGATGTGACTTGGAAAAAAAAAGATTGGCTACTTTAGAAAGTGTGCCGAGTCCCGTATCCACGACCATGCATCTCTCTCTCTCTCTCTCTCTCTCTCTCTCTCTCTCTCTCTCTCTCTCTCTCTCTCTCTCTCTCTCTCTCTCTCTCTCTCTCTCTCTGCTCTGCAGAGAAAGCAGCACAAAAAAAAAAAAAAACTCACAAAAGATGTATCTACAAAATGTATACACTAATCAAAAGCAGGACGTGTGTGTGTGTGTGTGTGTGTGTGTGTGTGTGTGTGTGTGTGTGTGTGTGTGTGTGTGTGTGTGTGTACATGCTGCACGCGCGCGCGCGCGCGTATGTGTGTGTGTGTGTGTGTGTGTGTGTGTGTGTGTGTGTGTGTGTGTGTGTGCTTGTGTGCGTGCGTGCATGCTGCACCCGTGCGCACGTGTGTGTATTGTGTGTGTGTGTGTGTGTGTGTGTGTGTGTGTGTGTGTGTGTGTGTGTGTGTGTGTGTGTGTGTGTGTGTGTGTGTGTGTGTTGTGTGTGTGTGTGCGTGCGTGTGTGTGAGTTGGTGTGTGTGTTTGTGTGTGTGTGTGTGTGTGTGTGTGTGTGTGTGTGTGTGTGTGTGTGTGTGTGTGTGTGTGTGAACCTTTTCAACCCTCCAAATTGCAGCTTCTACGCCTGTCAAGTATGGGCTGATCTACGTATCTGGAAAAGATACTTCAATTAATTCCTGAAAAACTCTTTTGAAAAAAGGCAAAAATAAACAAAACAAACAAACAAAACGTAGATATTACCAAGTATATGCAGAGCAAGATGGTAAAATTTAATATACTGTTATTCAATTCGGTTTTTGATTTTGACACTTTGATAAATAACACACAAAAAAGCAAAACAAACAAAAAAAAGAAAAACCCCCCAAACATACACACACACACACACAAAAAAACAAAAAAAACAAAAAAAACAAAAAACCAAAACAAAAACACAAAGAAACGAAAAAAACATTGTTTCATTATTTCGGGGAAGAAATCAGTACTTCATTTCAACTTTAAATACCCGGAAAGTTGTTTTACCAAGATTTGTCATATAGTTATTTTACCAAGATTGGTAATAATCCACCCGGTTACCGGAAAATTATTGATTTGGCAACATGTTAAAAATTTCATGTCATAGAGTGTATCTTTGGACTTACGATGCTTTGATAAGCTCAAACAATATTTCACATTTTATATAATTCCGTGTTTGAACGGACACAATACAGGGTTTTCTTATCCAATGACTTCAAAACTGTAATACACTATGAACAGATCTTTCATTGCATTAGATTTGACACCTGTAGCTTGCACAGTTTTGGAATGATAGCTGTTTGAGTACATCACACTCACTTACCAAACACCATTCTGGCATAGATCGTAGCACTGTTCACCGACGACCGAGTAATGCTTCCGTGAAGGTTTGAATGTGTTAAGTTGAAACATAATGAAAAATAGGCATGTACTACAACACACACACACACACACACACACACACACACACACACACACACACACATATGCGCGTGCGCGCACGAGAGCGCAAGCGCACAGAGAAAGAGAGAGAGAGAGAGAGAGAGAGAGAGAGAGAGAGAGAGAGAGAGAGAGAGAGAGAGAGTGTGTGTGTGTGTGTGTTAGAGAGAAAGAGAGAGAGAGAGTAAATCATACAGAAATGAAGGGCTATCCTGTCTGGTAAACCTTTGCAGTGTCACAAATGATTACAAAAAGTTGCCATGTGATGCACTCTGAAAAGCAAGGAAATTCTAGAAGAGGCAGACACAAACAGAAAAATAACAAGCAGAACAGGTACCTTTAGCTCCCACTGCGAGACAGTTAGACGCCAGTCAATCCTAACAAGTACTGTTCACAGCACCTAATCCCCTGCTAACTCCAGGGACAAAAAAGCAGTAGGAAAACGTTTTGTTATAATATGCAATGTACGTTCGTTTATGCTAGCAAATCGCTGCCGTAAGCTCCAGTGTCATAAACACGCGAGGGGACAAAAATTGCAGTCCTGAAAAAAAAAGAGGGAAAAGCACGACGCACGACAGAGCTATGTACAAAATGTGTACATGAGCGTGTTGCGCAAAGAAGCAGATACACACTCTCTTTCATCCTCCAGCGCCACATTCGACACACAAAGGAAAGGAAACGAAAGAATCAAAAAATAAAAACACAATAAAAAGGCTATGGTTAGTGGACGCGGAACGGTGTCATTTTTTATCCACAGATTACCAGGGGAAAATGAAAGTACCATTTAGATTCATAACAAGCCATATACATAGTTAGACGCTGCAAAATAGATATTGTTATTTGTAGTCTCCTTACCTTGTCCCCAGAACATAACAAAAGGGTTACATGTTATCAACTACAAGAAATGTTAAAAGAAATAGGCTTTAACAGAAGAAAAGACAGGCCAATATCTCAACAAGGCAAACAACGGTCGATAACAGGAAAGACATTAAAAAAAATAAAGTCACTAGCTGTCATGGCGCATGTGAAAGCGTCGCCTACTCCTGTATGGGACATCATGGGTTCGACTTCCATCAGAGCCATGTATTTGTGAGATGTTTCTCCTCCAACCGGATCCTACTCAGAGCTGATTTTGCAATGGGCTCAACTGGGAAGATCTAGGTCGGACAGTCGAGTTTCATCCACTCGATGGATATTGTCTATGAAAGTGTTGCTTAATTTCCTGACTAGCCCTGAAGATGTCTGGGGCCCGGTTGACACCATGATGTAGTATGCAACTAAGTAAAGAATACCGCTCTGTCATAGTCTCAGACGAGAATAGAACTTCATAGCATTATCTTCACCATCTTCATCCTTATCCATCAGCATAAAAAAAAAGTTGTCGCTAGGTCTGCGGTCTTTCATGCTTAGCTCTCATGGTGACCCCAGTTTCGATTTCCTCTCCCTGACTATGACCTTACTGACGTGCGGGTGGAGGTCGCCAGTATTGGTAGGTCATGTGGACTGTCACTGTCCAGAGGAGATGGCGCGCGCCGTGAGGAGAGCTCGCTGACGCTGACTCCGGTACTAAACGGTTATTGTCGTCAGTAGGGGGTCGGAGTAGGTGGTGGTCGGAGCATGCGGGATTAGAGCAGGCACTACTGAACAACGTCGCAGTGGCTCGGCAACAATGCAGTGTCTGTTTCGGTGGATTGCCTCGTAATGACTTGATATCAACAGCTCTCTGTGGATCGCTGGTGCCAGAGTTTTAGCAAGACAAATTACGATGGGTGGTGGACTGGAATGCGCAAGGTGGGTGTAGTGGCACTGAGGTAGCACAGATGATGAGACGGCAAAACAAAACCATAAGGATTGGCATTACAAAACACTACAAAATAAAGACAATGCCTTTCGAACTATTGGATATGATTCTACACGTTGGTGTTGGCTTTTGTTTTTAAACATGTTAACATTTGCTACAAAACGTCTGGGTATGTTCCCGTATTAGTGTGCGGTGAACTGGATTTTGTTTGCACAGCCATTTTTCAAACGACTGAACCTCACGCATGTCGTACCACACTGTAAATTTGCACATTCCTTCCCATGAAACATCCTCTCTCAGCCCTGCCATTGCCTATAGGAGTGGTGCGCCAGGCAAAGTATCGGATTCCAGAGGTAGAATAAGACTGGAGAAACGCGATGTAACGCTGCCTACTTACCTCGTTCAGATGGGGCTGCAGTGAGGAAGATGGAGTTGACAATACTAGCACGCCAATTGGGTAAACAGTTGTTTTTTTTTTTTTTTTTCCTTTCACGTAACTGGAAAATATGTCACCTCTAGGAGAGAGAGAGAGAGAGAGAGAGAGAGAGAGAGAGAGAGAGAGAGAGAGAGAGAGAGAGAGAGTGTGTGTGTGTGTGTGTGTGTGTGTGTGTGTGTGTGTGTGTGTGTGTACTTTATAGTCTGTACTACACGTCAGTTTGACATTTGTTTTGTCTTTGTCTTGACTGGCATGCCATAGCAAACCTGACTCTGAAACTCCATGCTGTCTAGGTCAGTAATTTGTAATGAAGTAAACGTGTGTTGCGTGACACTCAGACTGTTCTCCAGTTGCCCACCTGCACTTGTTTATACACACGCCACACAAGGGGCATGAAGAAGCGACCTGTTAGGAACGCCCAAGGCCATGCAACACGTTCTGCCTGTTGACTGGCTATGGTGACCACTAAAAACATCAATGGAAAGGAAACTGATATGCTCAAACATACTTCGCTTCAGTCTGGCAGGACTTCCTACCAATTAATCTGCAATTACACTGACAGAGTGTGCTCCTGTTGGGAAGGGAACACTGGACTGCTGAAGTTGTTTTACAGAGGAGGTCTGGCATGCATCTCACCACCTTCCTTCCCCTGAAAAGCATTTTCCTCTCTTCCTCCTGTTTCCTTTGGGAAAGGAGTCCCAGGGAAGGTTTCAGGTTGCAATCATTCAATAAATTCAGAAACCGCAGTATAGTCCTTCCGTTTTCCTTCGTTCAGCTGGTGCAGCAGTCAGTAAAAGGAGTTGTCAATATCTACACAACTCTGAGCATTTGTCCCATTTTCCAGCAATTTCTAGGGAAGGTGTGTGTATGTGTGTGTGTGCGTGCGAGCGCGCGCGCGCGCGCGCGCGTGTGTGTGTGTGTGTATGTGTGTGTCTGCAGAGAGAGAGAGATAGAGAGAGAGAGAGAGAGAGAGAGAGAGTACTCTGTGGTCTGTACCAGATGTCAGTTTGACATTTCTTTTTGTTCCTGACTCGACTAGAGTGCCATAGCAAACTTGACAATGAAATTCTGTTGTCTTGGTCTGTAGTTTCTGATGAAAGTTACGTGTTGCATTCCCCCCCCCGGAGTACTCCCCAGTGGCCCACGTACACTTACTTTTACACATGGAACTCAAGTGGGCATAGAGAAACGAACTCAGAGGAACGCCAACACTCAAGCGACATATTCTGCCTGTCGACTGGCAATCATGACCACGAAGAAAACTCGATGGAAAGGAAACCGATGTGCTTCAGCACTTCGCTTCAGTCTGGCAGGACTTCCTACTAATCCATTGGCAATTACACTGAGAGGGTGTGATCCTGTCGGGAAGGGAACACTGGGAGGCTGAAGATGTTTCACACAGGAGGTCTCCCATACGTCTCCCCATCTTCCTTCCCCTGAAAGCATCCTCCTCTCCACACCCTGTCATTTCCTATGGGAAAGGAGTCCCAGGGAAGGTTTCAGGTCTCAATCATTCAGTAAGATTGGAAAGGTGCAGTGTAGTCCTGGTCCACTTAGCTCGTTTAGCTGGGGCCGCAGTGAGGAAAAAAGGAGTTGTCAATACCAGCTCCTCTCTTGGGAATGCACAGTTGTCCCTTTGATGGTGATCATGCACCTGGTGATCAGTCACTGGCTGGACATGTCGACGAGAAGGATTAGAGAGAGAGAGAGAGAGACGAGAGAGACAGAGAGAGAGAGAGGGAGGAGAGGGAGCAGAGAGAGAGAGAGAGAGAGAGAGGAGACACAGACATACAGACAGACTGACAAACACTAAGAGAGAGAGACAGAGACAGCGACAGAGGAGAGAGAGAGACTGAGAGAGAGAGAGAGAGAGACAGAGAGAGAGAGAGAGAGAGAGAGAGAGAGAGGAGGGAGAGGAGAGAGAAGGTTGGGGAGACAGACAGACAGACAGACAGACAGAGAGAGAGAGAGAGAGGAGAGGGAGAGAGAGAGAGAGAGAGAGAGACAGACAGACAGACAGACAGACAGACAGACAGAGACAGGGAGGCATAGAGAGAGAGAGACAGAGGCAGAGACAGATAGACAGAGAGCATGTGCTCTGCAGTCCGTCTTGGACATCCGTTTATTATTTCTATTCTTCTAGCCTCGATTGGCTGTAGCAGCAAACGTCATATTAAAAAAAAAACCTAGACGTCTTGGACAGTAGTTTCGAATAGTGTCAAGATGTTTCGTACCTTTAGGCCGCTCTCCAGTGGTTCTTCTACATATGCATTTACACATGAAATACAAGTTGGCAAGAAGACGCGACATCTTGAGAAACGTCCACACTCATGCCACATGTTCTGCCTGTTGAGTGGCTGCCAAGACCACTGAGAAAAATCGATCAGAAGGCCACTGATATGCTTCAACATACTTCGCTTCAGTCCAGGGGACTTTCTTCTAATCAATTTACAGTTACACTGACAGAGCACAGTGAGGTTGAGAAGAGAACACCAAGCGGCTGACGCCGTCTCACAAAGGTGGTCCCCCATGCATCTCTCTCCATCTTTCTTCCCCTGAAAAGTTTTCTACTCTCTCTCGACCTGCCATTTTCTACAGGAAAGGAGTCAAGGGGAGGCTATAGGCTTTGAGGCTATCAATAGGATTGGAGAGTCATGGTGTAGGCCTGCCTATTTACCTCTTTCAGATGGGGCCATAGTGAGGAAGAATGGGAAGCCTATACCAGCACCCCTCTTGGGACTGACAGTTGTCTCCTTTCACACACACGCGGGAAATCAGTTATTTGTCACAGAGAGAGAGAGAGAGAGAGAGAGAGAGAGAGAGAGAGAGAGAGAGAGAGTTATCTATAGTCAGTAGTATCAGTCGTCAGTTTGATATTCCTTTTGCTCTTCACTCGTCTGGCCTATCATAGAAAACTTCACACTGAAACTCCAAGACGCGTTGGTCAGTAGTTCATGGTGAAGTCAGGGTGTTGTGTGACCATTGGGCTGCTCCCCAGTGGCCCGCCTACACTTGTTTGTTATACATGAAAAACAAGTAAACAAGAAGAACTGACTTCTGGGAAAAACAGTTACACTCATGGGACATGTTCTGCTTGTTGATTGGCTATCGCGGCCACTACGATAAATCGATCAGAAGGAAATCGGCATGTTTCAACATTTTTCGCTTCAGTCCAGGGGACTTTCTTCCAGACAATTCGCAGTTACGTGAACACAGCTCAATCAGGTTGGGAAGAGAACACCAAATGGCTGACAGTGTCTCACAGAGTTGGTCTCCAATGCATGTCTCCATTTTCCTCCCCTGAAATGTTTTTCTCCACTCCTCGCCCTGCCATTTCCTATGGGAAAGGATTCCCAGGAGGCGATCGGAGGCTTCAAAGGTTTCAATAAGATTAGAGAGTCACGGTGTAGGCCTACCTATTTACCTCGATTACTTTGGGCCATTCTGAGGAAAAAGGAGTTGCCAATACCAGCGCCTCTCTCTTGAGACTGCACAGTTGTGGTGTCTCACACATTCAAGAAATCAGACACTGGGAGAGAGAGAGAGAGAGAGAGAGAGAGAGAGAGAGAGAGAGAGAGTACTCAATAGTCAGTATAGTTGTTCTTGACTTGTCTGGCCTGCCATAGAAAACTTCACACTGACTGACTGACTGACTGAAACCATTTACTGTCAGATTAACAGTGTTGTACTGACAAACTTCACACTGAAACACCAAGGCGCTTGGTCAGTAGTTCATTATGAAGTCAAGGTGTTGTATAACCCTTGGACTCTCCAGTGGCCTCCTACAGAACACAAGCGGGCCTGAAATACGGACCATAAGAGAAATGACCACGCTCACCGTCCTCTAGGGAAACGAACTTGCTCACTCGACACATTCTGCCTGTTGACTGGCTGTTGTGACCACTACGAAAAATCGATGGAAAGGAAACTGATATGCTTCAGCATACTTCACATCAGTCTGGCAGGACTTTCTACCAATCCATTGGCAATTACACCGACAGAGTGCGATCATGTTGGGAAGGAAAAAACTAGGCGGCTGAAGCTGTTTTACAGACGAGGTCTGCCACATGTCTCCCCACCTTCCTTCCTCCAAAAAGCATCCTCCTCTCTTCGCCCTGTCATTTCCTATGGGAAAGGAGTCCCAGGGAAGGTTTCAGGTTTCAAGCATTCAATAAGGTTGGAAAGGCACGTGTAGTCATGCCAACTTACCTCGTTTAGCTGGCGCCACAGTGAGAGAAAAAAGGAGTTGCCAGTTCCAGCATCTCTCTTGGGAGTGCACAGTTGTCCCTTTCACACATTCTGGTGATCTCTCACTGGTAGGAGAGAAAGAGAGAAGAAGAGAGAGAGACAGAGAGAGAGAGAGAGAGAGAGAGAGAGAGAGAGAGAGAGAGAGAGAGAGAGAGAGAGAGAGAGAGAGAGAGAGAGAGAGGAGAGAGAGAGAGAGAGAGAGAGAGAGAGAGAGAGAGAGAGAGAGAGAGAGAGAATCACAGAGAGAGAGAGAGAGAGAGAGAGTCTATAGTCTGTACCAGACATCACTTTGAAATGTCTTTCGGTTTTTGAGTCACTTGGCACAGACATCATTTTGAAATTTCTTTTGGTTTTGAGTCAATTGGCACACCGTAACAAATTCACACTGAAACTCCAACAGGTCTTGATCAATAGCTTCTGATGAAGTCAGGGTGTTGCATGACCTTTGGACTGCTGAGCGCTGGCCCACGTACACATTCTTTTACATATGGAACACACGCGCGAGCATGAAGATGCAACCCTAGGTGTCGCGCCTACTCTTGCGGGCTCTCTAGGGAAACGATCACATTCACGCTGGTTGAGTGGGTGTCGATCAGAAGGGACCTGATATCCTTCAAACATACTTCGTGTCAGTCTGGCAGGACTTCCTACCGATCAATTTGCAATTACACTGACAGAGTTCAATCAAGTCGGGAAGAGGACACTTGGTGGTGGAAGTTGTTTCACAGAGGATGTCTCTCTCTCTCTCATACACACACACACACACACACACACACACACACACACACACACACACACACACACACACACTCACACACACACACACACACACACACACACACACACACACATATATATATATATATATATATATATATATATATATATATATGTATGTATGTATGTATGTAGTATCGTCTCCTTCCCTTGAAAGGCATCCTCCTCTCTTCTTCGCCTGCTATTTCCTACAGGAAAGGAGTCTCAGGGAACAGGTCAGGTTTCAAGGATTCAATAAGAATGCGGAGATGCGATGTAACCCTGCCTACTTACCTCGTTAAGCTGAGGCTGTAGTGAGGAAAAAAGGAGTTGCCCATACTAGCATCCCACTTGAGACTGCACAGTTGTCCACTTTCACATATCCAAGAAATGATCACCTGTAGGATAGGTGAAGAGAGAGAGAGAGAGAGAGAGAGAGAGAGAGAGAGAGAGACAGACAGACAGACAGACAGACAGACAGAGAGAGCGTGTGCTCTGCAGTCCTTATAGATGCTAGCTTAATGTTTCTATTGTTGCTAACTCGACTGGCCATAGCAGCAAGCATCATGCTGAAAATCCTAGACTAGCTACCGATCAATTTACAATTACACTGACAGAGCGCCGCTGTTAAGTTGCGTGGGGGAACACTAGGCGGCTGAAGCTGTTTTAAAAAGAGTACGTCTGGCATGCATCTCACAACCGACCCTCCCCTGAAAAGCATCCTCCTCATTTTGCCTCGTTATTTTCTATAACAAAGGTGTCGCAGGGAAGGTTCTAGGTTTCAAATGTTGAATAAGATTGAAAAGGCGTGGAGCAGTCATGTCGACTATCCTCGTTTACCTGGGACCGCAGTGAAGAAAAAGGAGTTGCCCAAAACAGCACGCCTCTTATATATAGTTTTACCATTTTATATATCTGGGAAGTCAGTCACCTTCAGGAGAGAGACAGAGAGAGAGAGAGAGAGAGAGAGGAGAGAGAGAGAGAGAGAGAGAGAGAGAGAGAGTACTTTTTAGTCTGTAGTAGACAGCACATAGCGTGCAAGAAGTGACCCCTAGGGAAACGACCACACTCTGCAACGCACACCGCCGGTAGACAGGCTGTCATGACCACTAAGAAAAATCGATCAGAAGGAACCTGATATGCTCCAACATACATCGCTTCAGTCTGGCAGGACTTCCTACCAATCCATTGGCAATTATACTAACAGGGTGTGATCCTGTTGGGAAGGAAACACTGGGCGGCTGAAGATGTTTCACACAGGAGATCTCCCACACGTCTCCCCACCTTCCTTCCCCTGAAAAGCATCCTCCTCTCCTCGCCCTGTCATTTCCTATGGGAAAGGAGTCCCAGGGACGGTTTCAGGTCCAATCATTCAATAAGATTGGAAAGGTGCAGTGTAGTCCTGGTCCACTTAGCTCGTTTAGCTGGGGCCGCAGTGAGGGAAAAGGAGTTGTCAATACCAGCTCCTCTCTTGGGAGTGCACAGTTCTCCCTTTGACACATCCTGGCTATCAGTGGGTATGTGGTAGATTATGTGAAGAGCAGAGGGGGGATTGAAAGAGAGAGAGAGAGAGAGAGAGAGAGAGAGAGAGAGAGAGTGGGTGAGAGAGAGAGAGAGAGAAGAGAGATAGATAGATAGATAGATAGAGAGAGAGAGAGAGAGAGATAGAGAGAGAAGAGAGAGAGAGAGAGAGAGAGATGAGAGGAGATAGGAGATTTTTCAAAGCCCAGCCAACAATACATCTCCATATCAGAGTTGCCAGAGAGAGAGAGAGAGAGAGAGAGAGAGAGAGAGAGAGAGAGAGAGAGAGGGAGAGAGAGAGAGAGAGAGAGAGAGAGAGAGAGAGAGAGAGAGAGAGAGGAGAGAGAGAGAGAGAGAGGATGGAAGTGTGAGATAATTGAGAGTAGCGGGAGTTGTTCTATACTATAGTAATATAGTTGTTCTTGAACTTGTCTGGCCTGCCATAGAAAACTTCACACTGAAACACCAAGACTCTTGGTCAGTAGTTCATTATGAAGTCAAGGTGTTGTATAACCCTTGGACTCTCCAGTGGCCTCCTACAGAACACAAGCAGGCCTGAAATACGGACCATAAGACAAATGACCACGCTCACCGTCCTCTAGGGTAACGAACTTGCTCACTCGACACATTCTATGCCTGCCTGGTTGTTGACTGGCTGTTGTGTGACCACTACTACGAAAAATCGATGGAAAGGGAAACTGATATGCTTCAGCAGACTACACTTCACTTCAGTGGCAGGACTTCCTACCAATCCACTGGCAATTACACCAACAGAGTGCGATCATGTTGGGAAGGAAAAAACTAGGCGGCTTGAAAGCTGTTTTAACAGACTGGTCTCCCTGTTTTTACAGACGAGGTCCTCCCCATATGTCTCCCCCCGTCCTTCCTCTCCTCCAAAAGCATCCTCCTCTCTTCGCCCTGTCATTTCCTATGGGAAAGGAGTCCCAGGGAAGGTTTCAGGTTTCAAGCATTCAATAAGGTTGGAAAGGCACGTGTAGTCATGCCAACTTACCTCGTTTAGCTGGCGCCACAGTGAGAAAAAAAAAGGAGTTGCCAATTCCAGCATCTCTCTTGGGAGTGCACAGTTGTCACACATCCTGGTGATCCTGGTGATCTCTCACTGGTAGGAGAGAAAGAGAGTAAGAGAGAAAGAGAAGACAGAGAGAGAGAGAAAGACAGAGAGAGAGAGGAGAGAGAGAGAGAGAGAGAGAGAGAGAGAGAGAGAGAGAAAGGAGAGAGAGAGAGAGAGAGCGAGAGAGAGAAGAGAGAGAAGAGAGAGAGAGAGAGAGAGAGAGAGAGAGAGAATACTCTATATCTGTACCAGACATCACTTTGAAATGTCTTTCGGTTTTGAGTCACTTGGCACAGACATCATTTTGAAATTTCTTTTTGTTTTGAGTCAATTGGCACACCCGTAACAAGCTTCACACTGAAACTCCAACAGGTATTGATCAATAGCTTCTGATGAAGTCAGGGTGTTGCATGACCTTTGGACTGCTGAGCGCTGGCCCACGTACACATCTTTTACATATGGAACACACGTGAGCATGAAGATGCAACCCTAGGTGTCGCGCGCCTACTCTTGCGGGCTCTCTAGGGAAACGATCACATTCACGCTGGTGCACGCTGAGTGGGTGTCGATCAGAAGGGACCTGATATCCTTCAACATACTTCGTGTCAGTCTGGCAGGACTTCCTACCGATCAATTTGCAATTACACTGACAGAGTTCAATCAAGTCGGAAAGAGGACACTTGGTGGTGGAAGTTGTTTCACAGAGGATGTCTCTCTCCTCTCATACACACACACACACACACACACACACACACACACACACCCGCACACACACACACTCACTGACACACACACACACACAACACACACACCACACCACACACCACACACAAATATATATATATATATATATAATATATATATATATTATATATATATTATATATATATATGTATATGTATGTATGTATGTATCGTCTTCCTCCCTTTGAAAGGCATCCTCCTCTCTTCGCCCTGCTATTTCCTACAGGAAAAGGAGTCTCAGAGAACATGTCAGTTTCAAGGATTCAATAAATGCGGAGATGCGATGTAACCCTGCATACTTCCTCGTTAACTGAGGCTGTAGTGAGGAAAAAAGGAGTTGCCCATACTAGCATCCCACTTGAGACTGCACAGTTTTCCCCTTTCACATATCCAGAAATGATCACCTGTAGGATAGGTGAGAGAGAGAGAGAGAGAGAGAGACAGACAGACAGACAGACAGACAGAGAGAGCGTGTGCTCTGCAAGTCCTTATCGATGCTAGCTTAACGTTTCTATTGTTGCTAAACTCGACTGGCACCCAATAGCAGCAAGCATCATGCTGAAAATCCTAGACCTAGCTAAACCGATCAATTTACAATTACAACCCTGACAGAGCGACGCGCGCCATGCTGTTAAGAAGTGCGTGGGACACTAGTCGCTGAAGCTGTTTTAAAAGATACGTCTGGCATGCATCCTCAACAACCGACCCCTCGCCCTGCAAAGCTCCTCCTCCTCATTTTGCGGCTTCGTTTTGTTCTCTAGCAAAGGTGTCGCAGAGGGCAGGTTCAGGGTTCAAAGTTTATACAGATTGAAAAGGCTGGAGCAAAAGGTCCGGTCCACAACTATCCTCGTTTATAACCTGGGACCTATAAAACAGTGAAGAAACAGGGTTGCGAAAAACAGCCGCCCTTATATAATAGTTTTCAAATGAAAACCACACATTTTAATAGTCTCGGGGAAGTCTTCCACCTTCCGGAGATAGA
>JADBJO010007649.1:105000-109194 GCA_016801955.1 Conus betulinus | reverse complement strand
TGTAATGATGTTTTTCTTTCTTTTACATAGGCATCTTTCTGCAATGCTTTATATTCAGGTGATCTAGCTCTCCGATAAGACCTAAGAAGCCGGACGACTATTTTTTTCTTTTGTTCACACTCAATGTCAAACCAGTCGTTAAATTGTTTTTTATTTCTCCCAACTCTCCTAACCATACATGCTGCAGCCGCATACATTGCATTTACTAAACATTCTATGGCTCTGTTAACATCAGTAGCGAGATGTCGTTGTGCTGTGTTTAAACACTCTTTAAATCATCAGACTCTAACTCTTCTTTATATATTCCGCTGTGCTCGTCAGACCATACTATCTTTTCTTCTTTATGTTCACACTGTGGTAGCTGGGGAGCACTATCTTCATACACACAGTTTCTCCAAGCTAGTTCAACTGGCAGATGCCAGGAATATAGCCTGTCACCAACTTTTAACTCGCACTTGTCTAACAGTTCATCTGAGACTATAAAATAGTCAATGACACTACTTCCCTGGGGAGACACAAATGTAAATTCACCATTCAAATCATTAATACAAGATCCATTAACAATACTCAGATCAAATAAGAAGCAAAAATCCAACAGTGATCTACCAAAGTTATTTACAACAAGATCCTTTGACACACGCCAGCCAGTCTCTTTCTCATCATCATCAGTGTCATCATTGTGCACAAAGTTCATCATGTTTTCCATTCGCGCTTGTTCAGATCCCGTTCTCGCATTCAGATCACCGCACACCATCAGATACACCTCATCCTTTTCTATACATTGTAGCAAATTTCTTCAAGTATGTGTATGCCATTTTTTGACTCTAAATTATTATAGGCTATAGCTGGCCCCCCTCAGGTACAATATAGCATGCAACAATGACTACATCTTTATCAACATTCAGCAAACCCTTTTTAAGTTTAATAGCAATGGCATTGTCACATTCCAGTTTTATTTCCTCTATAAACTCTGCAAAGCACTTTTTCACCAGAAAAAGAACTCCACCGGAATTTCTGCCATGAACAGACAATTTTTGGGCAGGCGCCTGCAATTTAATATAATCTTGAAATATACTACCAAAATCAAAACGATTGTCAGTGAAGGTTTCAGTTAAAAACATACAAAATCAAAAGAATTGATGTATTTAACAAAAGAGACATCATTTAATTTAGTATACAAATTCTCCACATTATAATTCAAAAAGTTCAAAATCAGTGACCGGCGGTCTGCCTCTTGCTATTTGTCATTGCTTGAGCGTGTCTTTCTCCCACTCCCTCCCTTTTGTTT
This sequence comes from Conus betulinus, assembly GCA_016801955.1. Taxonomy (NCBI): domain Eukaryota; kingdom Metazoa; phylum Mollusca; class Gastropoda; order Neogastropoda; family Conidae; genus Conus; species Conus betulinus. The sequence continues at coordinate 107,906 of JADBJO010007649.1, read as the reverse complement.
ACTGTCACTGCCACCCAAGTAGCGGCGTAAACCGGTTTGCTGTCGTTCTCTGCTTGGCCCACCCTTTGCTGCACGTGCGTCCCGTATCTGACAGTCCCTGTCCTTGCCATCCCTGTCACCAGTCAAGCGTGGAGCTGACCCTGTGTTCGCTCCGTGGTGAAGAGGTGGTCGCTGATTGGATGTCGGAGTCACGTGCTCAAGGCTAGGGGAATCCCCTTCCAGCGTGTTACTTCTGGTTCGCACAGCGCGTTGGGTGTTGTCAGGGGGCGTGTCCCTCCTAGTCGATCGTGTCATCGTCGCACCCGGCGTCGCACCCGGTGTGGCTGCCGCTGTTGTCTCACCTGTTGCCGTTGATGGCATTGCCCCTGCTGTCGCCTCGGCGTACGTCCTCGAGTCGGATCTTCTAGGGCCGACGGTCAGCCTCCCCTTGTAGAAGTAGGCTGACATGCCGTCCTTCCTGGCTTGTGCCACGATGCCGGCTTGTCGTCGCGTCAGGTCGTTGGCCACGCGTACTCCCCTCTTCTCCAGCCTCCCCCTGAACTCCCTGTCCGTCAGCACAGTCATTTTATCAGTCCAGTTTCGGAACTTAGCGATCATGGGTCTAGGTTCTCCCGACTTAGCCTGCCCTACACGATGTGCACGCACAATGTCCTCTTCGTTCCACTGCTTGCTTCCCCCCACACTGTTTAAGGCTGAGGCCACTGCTCTGGCACACGTGTTGTAATTTTCGTTCTCATTGACTTGCGGAATACCAAATAACCTGAGGTTGTCTCTTCGTGAAAACTCCTCCAACCGGTCAATTTCCACAGTCATATGTTTCACCTCCTCCCTCAGATCCTCGACAGTCTCGAACTTTCTTTCGGTTTCAATTTTCGTATTGGATATCTCCTTGGTCAACTGTTGCTCTTTTTTTCTTTTTCTCTCTTGCTAATCAGGTCATCATGCTCGTCTTCACTCTACTACCCACCTTATGTGTGTGTGTGTGTGTGTGTGTGTGTGTGTGTGTGTGTGTGTGTGTGTGTGTGTGTGTATGTGTGTGTGTGCGTGTGTGTGTGTGTGTGAGCGTGTGTATGTGTGTGTGTGTGTGTTTGAAAGAGGGAGAGAGAGAGAGAGAGAGAGAGAGAGAGAGGGGGGGGGGGGGGGAAGAGAGAAAATGTTCTTGTATGACGTCTGTGTCAATATGAGGCAAACTAGGCAAGCTGTACATGTAATGTATTGCTAGCATGTTTGAATAGGTAAACCCGTGTGCATACATCTATGATGTCACTCGTGGGATTGTGCAACATTTGGGGAAAACATTACATTTCAATGTTCGGATTTTTTTTCAATGTGCAGCATAATGAACTTGTTACATACTTTCTCGTTGCATTAAGAAAGGCAAAAATAATTACGCAGTGACTAATCATCAACCTGCTTTCATGTCACAACGAAGTGAACTTGCGCTATTGTCATTTTGATCGCTGTATCAACAGCCAGCAGCTAAGTTATCGGTTAAAGGTCATTTGTGCGTGGGTGGTGGTATTGCTTAGGATAAAAAAAAAAATCTGACGTTTGTTCTCTGCATCTTTTCTGTACTACTGAATCAGTCTTCTGATAATCAAAACAACCACAAAAATAACGACAGGAAACAAAAAAAAAAAAAAAAAAGAAAGAAAAAAAAAAAAAAAAAAAAAAAAAACAGAAAAAAAAAAGAAAAAAGAAACCAAAAAAGAAAAAAATGAAAAACAAAAACCAGGTGCTATTGGGATCTTCAGTATCATGCTCACGGCAATGCAGTGAGACCTCGTTGCTGCCGCTACTTTTTAGTTTTAAGATGGAGCGTCGCGTGATTCATCATAGTTGGATGGAGTTCGTGTCTTTTGGGTGCACGGAGGGGGGTTATGGGGCTGGGTGTGAAGAGGGAAAAGCTGGAGGAGGGTGGTGTTAAAGAAGAAAAGAGGGAGAGGGAGAGAGAGAGAGAGAGAAAGAGGGACAGACAGACAGACAGAGAGAGACACAGAGACAGAGAAACTCCGAAACTCCGAAATATTTCCTGTAAGACCACCGACCTGTATATATGGGGTACACGTTTGATAAAGGGAAGAAAATCAGCTGTAGACAAACAAAAATCAGCTGTTATCAAACAGTAGTAACATATACATAAACTAAACGCACAACACACTGTCAATTAACATACACTGCTTATTTTCAGTAAGCCTTAACGTATACAGTATCTTATTCAAACAATGAATTTCATCAGTAACTGAACCTGCTTTCAGGGCGTACATATGTGCACACCCAAACTTCTTAATTCTTAAAAATATTTCACTTTGTGAGGCATATACTAGAGATTGGTCATTTACATTGCCACACTATTTCGAAAGATACTTTTGTCGCAATCTAGTTTAATTGGAACATTCAAAAAGAAAATGGAATTCATTTTCGATTGTATGACAAAAAATGGACGTTTCTTAGACATGTCATTACATCTGTTGTTCCACAGATATAATGACAAGTCTAAGAGAGAGAGAGAGAGAGAGAGAGAGAGAGAGAGAGAGGAGAGAGAGAGAGAGAGAGAGAGAGAGAGAGAGAGAGAGAGAGAGAGAGAGAGAGAGAGATTCATGTGAATAAACGCTGAATAGCAGAAGTGACCTAGCAATAGTGCAGAGTCTTCTCGGGCGGGTTGATCCATGGAAACCTTGTAATCACTGCCCACCAAGATCCGGGAAGGGGGAGGGGAGAGAGCGAGAGAGAGAGAGAGAGGGGGGGGGGGACCGGGAGAAGGGACAAAACCAACAAAATACACACACACACACACACACAAAAAATCCACGAAGAACCACAGCAGCGTTGAACACAAACTCGGTCGCGTTTGTGTTCACTCCTAGATGCAATCAGAACACACCCACCTTGTCATTCCACGAGTC
>JADBJO010007649.1:75000-95000 GCA_016801955.1 Conus betulinus | reverse complement strand
TGGCAGTTCAGGGAGTGATACTTTATTTTCAAGTAACGGGGGGGGGGGGGGGGGGGGGGGGGGGGGGGGGGGGGGGGGGGGGCAAAAAAAAAACACGAAAGAAAGAAAAAAAAAATGACAAGAACATTGAAAATGAAATAAAGTGTGTGTGTGTGGGGGGGGGGGGGGGGGGGAACTCGCCCGCTCCTCTTCATCTAACCCCTTCTACCTCTGCTCTGAGGATTTTTCTCACCTCTTTCTTCTGTCTGCACCCTTTCCGAGCCATAGATTGTTCTGGGGGTTCACCACGTGCGTTTGCATGTTGTTGGAAACAATAGAAAGCCTGTAACCTGAGGCCATGAAAATCATGAGAAAACCGTGCCGAAAGATTTATGTCACTGTGTGATCGTCTGTTTGCACTCTAGACGTGAGCCTTTAATATCACCGTGTGTGTGTGTGTGTGTGTGTGTGTGTGTGTGTGTGTGTGTGCAATATAACGATCGAACAAAAAATCTGAATGAATGGTCTATCTAATCAGTTATTTATTGACCAGATACTAAATACAATTTGTCAAACTGTTGAAGGTATGAAACAGCCACCAACAGCCGCAAAACCCACTAAGATACAAAGGAAGTATACTAGCGCTCTTGTTCCGATACATACACTCGAAAACGTTTTCTGCGCTAAAGCATACCGTTGAAGGATAAACTTTCGTGGAAGGACTCCTCTGAGATTTTCTTCACAGTTCTCTTTTCATTTTTCTTCCTATATCGTGTGAAATGCTGGCGCAGTAAGATTATGGGCACTGAGACCATAACGAGGGAGGACTGCCAGAACCCAGTATCTCATATACATACATATCAGAGAGATACTGGGTTCTGGCAGTCAACTCTGGAAAATTATTTCAAGTGAATTTGTACACGCAGCAAATCTTCAGTGAAATATGGTCCCAGCGGCCATGGTTCTCAATATTTTGTCATTGAGATACGTTTGTTGCTCACTTGAAAGTTGTTTAATATCGAATGAGACCAAATTCCAACCGCGCAAAACATGGAATCTTTGTTTCCACAATATCATTGTAGCAATCTAATTTTACACATACAATGTTTCTGCTGCAATCCTGGAGGCCTACATACATGAAACTCGGGACATGCAATATAATCAAATGTGGACGATCATAGGCAAACTTTCAAGGAAGCAGGAATATGTTACGTAAAATATTGTCGCAGATTTCAAATTTAACATTTACATCAGCGTCAGTATTTCATACCAGCTCTCTCTCTCTCTCTCTCTCTCTCTCTCTCTCTCTCTCTCTCTCTCTCTCTCTCTCTCTCTCAGTGTTTCGACAATAAAACTGCAACACAACACGAGACGAGACGACACTCATCCCACCCCACCCACCACTCCACACACACACCACACCACACCACACCACACATCACACCCCTACCACACCACACCACACCACACAAAACAACACAGCACAACATGATGTAGACAGACATAATGACAGACAGACAGACAGTGACAGAATAGGGACATTTTCCAAATGCAAAGAGCCAGAAACAGAGTATAAGAGGTCACGAAAGTCGCGCGTTATCCAAAACGACGATAGCAACATCGAACATATCCTTCGCCACACGAACACAGCCCACTCATTTAAGTCAAACAACCAGCTCCAAACTGGCTCAAACGATGAGCTGTTAAGAGGCATGGTTAAGTAATCGGACATTAGAGGAGGGGGAGGGGGGGGGAGGTTATGGTGAAAGTGAGTTAATGATGATGATTAGACGTCTGGGTAGTACGTTTCACTTGCATGTAATACTACGCATAATGTTAGAACGCGGTATTTTTATGGTTGATTGAAGTCATTGCCTACTTCAAGGCACTTTCTTTTTAGTCTAAGCTGTTTCCTAGTTTTCGCACCTGCAGTTTTGTTCCTGTGCCAAAGAATTATCCTTTGATCTTACCGAATTATCAGGAAAGAGGGAACGTCGTGTTGGAGATTGATTATACGCGCTGGTTGCTTCAGCATGTGAGGAAGGAATGCGCGCCAGCGCTCCCCCCCCCCCCCCCCCCCCCCCTTTCCCCCCCTCCCGCTCTCTCTCTCTCTCTCTCTCTCTCTCTCTCTCTCTCGCCTGCTTGCGCAAATGATTTTCGGCGGGTATGTGGTTCATTTCTATGGACCTACATTGCCTTCATGAGGAAAAGAGCCTTGCGTTATAAAGCGATGATGATTAGAACAGTGTTTTTTTGCGGAATCGAGCAAGCGGTGTTTTTCTGGGGTTTGCTCTGTCTTACCTGTTTTGGGGAAGTTTGCTGCTGATCCGAGCTGGTGATGTCGAGCTGAATCCTGGTCCGCCCCCCTCTGCCACTGACAAGAATCAAAGTAAAGTAAACACACGGCAATCCAGGCTATGTCTTACCGACGAACTGTCTCTTGCTGATGTGATGGCCAAGTTGGATGCAATGGACAGTTCGATGAACAGGAAGCTGGATGAGGTGAAAGAAGACATGAAACGGGTTAAGGGCAAGGTGGAAGAGTTACAGGAGGAGGTGGTGCAACTGAAAGATCAAATCAGTACTTTGCAAAACGAAAATAAAACATTGAGAGCGGACATTAAAACATTGAAGGAGCGGTGAAAAAATGTAGAGAAACACGCTGACGACTTGGAGGGCAGATCAAGAAGAAGAAAAAATCTCCTTTTCTATGGTATTGACAAACGGCAAAATGAAACAAATCAGGATTTAGAGAGATGACATTGAAAGAACTGTGTACTGACAAACTTGACTTGGTGAGTGATGTTGAATTTGATCGGGTTCATCGGGTAAGTGGAAAACCCAACTCCCCTGTGATTGCGAGATGTACTTTTTATAAAGACAAAAAAAACATTCTCAAAGCAAAGCAGAAACTCAAGGGAAGCAATATTTTTGTCGGTGAAGATTTCTCCAGAGGGGTAAGGGAATTCGGAAGAAACTGTCAGTGATTATGAAAACTAAGAGAAATGATGGACAGAGAGTGGCTATGGTACATGATCATCTGCTTGTGGATGGGAAGAAGTTCTTTCTTTCTGCTGCTGATGGGGAGAGTTTGGTGGGGGAAGCGGATTAGCGGTGCGGCCGCCCCATTCATGAACTGTATCAAACTTTATGTCAGTGTGGTACTCAGATGGTCAAAGGTAAAAATGATTTTTGTTTTGAACCATATTGTGTGTTGTACTCACATGGTCACAGTTAATGATGATTTTTGTTTAAACCCCTGCATGGTTATGTTCTTGTGTGTGGAACACACAAGGCTGCACGTAATAGTGATCCTTGTTCGAACCCATGCAATGATGATGTTATTGTGTGCGGTACACACGGGGTCACAGGTGGTAGTGATTCCTGTTTGAACCCATGCAACTGTGATGTTGCTATGTGTGGTGCCCGCAGAGTTACAGGTGATAGCGATTCTTGCCTGAGCCCCTGCAGTTGTGATGTTCTTATGTGTGGAACGCGCAGGATCGCAGGTGTGATAATGATTCTAGTTTGAGCCCCTGCAATGGTGGTGTTGATGTGTGTTGTGCACATGGGATCACAGGTGATAATGATTCGTGCTCGAGCCCCTGCGATGGTGATGTAATTGTGTGTGGTGCCCGTGGGCTCACAGGTAAGAACGACTCGTGTTCGAATCCTTGTAATGTTGCTTTAACTGTGTGTGGTGCTCGCAAGGTCAGAGGTAAAAATGATTCGTGTTCGAACCCCTGTAGTGGTGATGCTGCAATGCGTGGTACGCACAAAGTCATAGGTTGTAAAGATTTGTGTTCGAACTCCTTTGGAGATTATATTATTACTAGCTTTAATACTGACATGGTTTCAGATTATAATGATGATCTATTTACAAATCCTTTCAGTGATGTTGTTACAGTGAACGATACGGATTTGGTGTCAGGTTATTACGACTGGTGTTCGAACCCCGATTCCGACATTTTTACTGTGTGTAATACTGATATGGCGGCAGATTATACTGATCGGTGTTCGAACCTCAACGATATTACTGCTACTGAATGGGATGCTGATATTTCAGGTTATGATTTGTATTCAAAGCCATGTAGTGCTCTTGTTACTATGTGTGATACTGACAGTTTTCCAGATGAAAATGAATGGCGTTCGTGTCCCTGCGGCAACATTTCCACTATGCGTGATACTATCATGGGTTTAGATTATAACGATTCGTGCTTCAATTCTAGTAGCAATGTTATTACTATGTGTAATACTGATGTGCATTCAGTTAGTAATGATTGGCCTCTGAACTCTAGTGATCTTGTTGCTGTATGTGACACTAACGTGGTTCCAGTTTATAATGATTCGTCTTTGAACCCCTGCAGTGATGTTGTTTCTGCGTGTGATAATGGCATAGCTTCAGCAAATGATAGTTGGTGTCCGAACTACTTTAGTACTGTCGCTATTGTGTGTGACACTGACATGGTTCCGCGTAATAATGATGTGTTTTACCATACCAATGGTTTGTGTTTGAATCTCAATGGTAGTGATGAGGTGTGTTCTCGCCAATTGGAGAATGAGTCGCGGGAAGTTTATGGGGGTGGTGCGAGTGGTGTCGAATTAGATCATGTTTATACTGAATTCAGTGAATCATTATTTGGGGCACCGATTTCATCAGATGATAGCGATGATGGAACTTTGTCTGTGAATTCCGTTGACAATTCTGTTTCGAGTAATGATTATTCTGCATATCAAGGAAATCACCAGAAGGGTTTTTTATTCATGCACTGGAATGTGAATGGTTTGATGTCAAAAATCTTTGATACCGATTTTGTTTCTTTTGTGTCATCTTTTCATTTTGTTTTGCTTGGTCGAAACTTTTGTTGATAGTATTGATCCGGATATCTTTACAGGGTATAAGGCTTTTTGTCAACCAGCTAAGAAGTTATCAAATGCTGGGAGGCCTTCGGGTGGTGTCGTTTGTCTCATCAAAAATGAGTTTATGTGTCTTTTGTGAAACAGATCAAAGTAAGTGTTGGAAACTTTTTGTTTGTTCGTCATTAACAAGGACTGTTTTGGCGTGAAAAGGATGTGTTGTATGCCTGTGCGTACGTACCACCCGAGGGTTCTCGATATTATAACTATCTTGGTGTGGATGGGGATGGAATTGCTTTACTGGAAAACTGTTTATTTGATAATGCCCTTGTAGATAATGATTATTTTGTGCTTCTTTCTGGTGATCTTAATGGTCGTACTTCAACATTTCGCAGCCCGTATCTGTTGAAAAAGATCTTTATTGTCCACATTGGCAAAGAGATTTTGCGAATATTACAAGAAATTCACAAGATTCTGTTTTGAATGGATTTGGTAAGTCTTTGCTAAACATGTGTACTGCGTTAAACTTGTGCATTATGAATGGTATGTGTTATGGCGACCATGAAGGACGCTGCACGTACATTTGTGATTTTGGATGCAGTGTCATAGATTATTTTTTGATATCTAGTGATCTTCTTGCTTATGTGTGTGAAACTTGTGAATTAAAAGTTTTAGACTGTACGGAAACGAATCATATGCCTGTAACATTGTTACTTCCTTTTCCTTTTTTTCCAAAAGAAAACAGTACAGAAATTCTGCCTAAAGATAAGAATGTGTTCATCGAAAAAAATTCGTTTGGAATCCTGATTGTATTCAACAGTTTAATGATGTAGCAAATAGTGAACGTACACATATGATGTTAGACGATGCTATTCAGTCTGTTGATATTGATATCAATGTAGCTCTGGAAAAATTTAATACATGTGTGAAAGAGATGGCTGCGTGCATGAAAAAAAAGAGTATGTGTGAGTGGGAGAAAGAGACACCAAGACTGGTATGATACGAAATGTCGAAATAAAAGGAAAGAGATGCGAAAATTGTTAAAGAAATTGCGTCGTTCTTTAAAAGTAAAGACATCACGTCGTTCTCAGCAAGAAAGCAATAGATATGCTTTCTGTCTGGCCAGAAGGGAATATAAGAATCTATTATTCTTTAAGAAGAAAAAATGCATAATCGTATAGTGATTGAAAAATTGATAATCTCTATAAACAGTCAAAAAGATTTCTGGGAAACTATCCATCAAATTAGTCCAAAAAAGAAAAATGTTAGAAACCAGATTACGGTAGATGATTGGTTTTTTAACATTTTAAAACGTTGCTGGAAAAAGTTGATGCTGCTCATCCGGAAAATGAGGAATTAGATAATGGTTTAGATGACGATGATGATGATTCCTTTAATAATAGACCCAATTTCTGAAGATGAAGTTGTTTCTTGCATTAAGAAAAACTTAAACCCAAAAAAGCTGCGGGACCCGACGGTATTATTAGCGAAATATTAAAAAGTGCAAGTGCAATGGTTGTCCCTTTCTTTGTGAAATTTTTCAATGTTCTTTTTAAGAAAGGTTTCTACCCGGATGGTTGGACTGAATCGATTATTTTGCCCTTTATAAGAAAGGAAATGCCAATAATCCGGGAAATTATCGTGGTATAAGTTTGTGTGACACAAGTAGTAAAGTATATGGTATAATTATTAACCGTCGCTTACAGGACTGGGTAACAGAAAATAATATTACTGGAGAATATCAGGCTGGGTTTAAAGCTGGTTACTCTACTATTGACCATTTATTTACACTGCTGGCATGCGTTCAAAAAACAATTTGTAATAATCGAAAACTTTATGTTGCCTTTATCGATTTTGAGAAATGTTTTGATACTATTAATAGAAACTTACTATGGCCTGTTTTGCTGAAAAATGGAATCAGAGGAAAACTTTTTCGTTGTATTAAAAGTATGTACACCAGTGTGAAGGCTCGTATTAGATGTGGTGCTACCTTTACTAACCAGTTCTTGCTCGTCTGGAGTGAAGCAAGGAGATATATGCAGTCCAATTCTTTTTCTCGTTATTTATAAATGAACTGGCTATAGAGGTAATCAATAGCGGCAGACATGGTGTCAATTTTCTGTCCGATTCGCTTGAATTGTTTATCCTTTTATTGGCTGATGATGTTGTTCTTCTTTCCGAGACTATTATTGGTCTGCAAACACAGTTAAATAGTTTACAGAGAGCATCCTCTTCACTTTGTTTAAAGGTGAATATGGATAAGAGTAATATTGTTGTTTTCAGAAAAGGTGGTTATCTGGGTGTGAGAGAGAGATGGATATGATGGCAATAACATGCCTGTAGTTAATGCATATAAATATCTAGGAGTTTATTTTTTCAACAAGATTAAGTTTTACTGCGGCATGTAGGGATATTGCTAGCAAGGCAAAAAGGGCACTTTTGAGTATAATGCAGAGATTGCGTCAGTGCAATAATTATTCTGTTGATGTTTTTTTTCTAAAACTTTTTGATGCTCAGATACAGCCAATAATGCAATATGGTTCTGAAATATGGGGGGATGGAAAAAGCTACACAGTACTGTGAAAAGATCCACTTGTTTGCCCTTAAGAAATTTTTGTCTGTTGATATGCGAACACCAAATGATCTTGTGTATAATGAATTAGGCAGATTCCCAAACTATTAACTCTATTGTTCGATGTATTTCCTACTGGTTAAAGTTAGTACAGATGGATGAACACAGGCTACCAAAGAAAGCGTATTTAATGCTGCTACATTTAGACCAGAAAGGCAAAAGGAACTGGGTAACAAATGTAAGATTATATCTGTTTCAGAATGGTTTTGGGTATGTATGGTTAAACCAAGGTGTTGGAGATGCAAAAATGAATTTTTTAGTTTGTTTAAGCAGCGGCTTATCGATTGTAGATGGCAAAACTGGCAAGACCATGTGGAAAATAGTGAGCGGTTTTCATGTATAGAAGATTTTGCGATTACATGCACTGTATTCCAAAATATTTACAATTAGATATGGAGACACACTTAAAACATATAATGTCATTGTTTCGTTTGGTGCATCAGACCTTGCTGTTCATTACTATAGATACAGGAATCCTACACCTAATGATCTATTGTGTCCATTTTGTAAGGATACTGAAGAAAACGAAGTTCATTTTGTCTTATGCTGTCCATTATACGATAAATTAAGAAAAGAATGATCGCTCCAAAATATTACAGAATAGCAAATGCTTTTCATCTAAATCTATTGTTATCCTCCGTTAATGCAAAAACTGTGAAAAACCTCTGCATTTACCTGTACAAAGCTTTTAAAGCAAGAGAGTTTGCAATTTCCTAAATTGATTTATAAGTAAGAGTGTAGATAATGAAATGTATAGTTGGTATTTATGACTTGTTTCTTTCTGCCGAAACTTTGGTGTGTGCACGCGCGCGCGCGTGTGTATGCGTGCGTGTGTGTGTGTGTGTGTGTGTGTGTGTGTGTGTGTGTGTGTGTGTGTGTGTGTGAGCGTGTGTGTGTCAGCGTGTGTGTGTGTGTGTGTGTGTGTGTGTGTGTGTGTGTGTGTGAGAGAGAGAGAGAGAGAGAGAGAGAGAGAGAGAGAGAGAGAGAGAGAGAGAGAGAGTGTGTAGTTTGTTTGTATGTTTGTTTTTACAGAAGACACGAAAAAGATGAATACTTAATACCGTCACGATGGTGTCTAAAAGAGTCACTGATGTATGCATAATATTCCATGGTAACCAGCGATCCTAATGCAGTGGTTAGCAGTGCGAACTTAATGGATGGGCGGTTGTGGGTTCAATTCTAGCCAGACGCGTACATTTGTAGGATCTTGCAGCTCTTGATTGTCCCAGAGTTCAGTACGCGTGGAGATCAAGTAATAAAACTCGCATGTAATCCAAAATGTCAACAGCAACAACGAACATATCCATCTCTCATCTTATCACATGATTCCTATTTTGTCACCCTACTGCCACGCGAACAACACCCAAGCCATCTTTAATCCAAAAGCAGTTCAGAACTGACGCAATGGATAGGCTTCGGACAGACACGATTAAGTCAAGGGACTTCAGAGAGTAGAGGGAGGGGAATATGACGAGGGAGGGTGGATAAGAAACATCACACGTGCTGGTAGCACACGTCACCTGACGCACACTGATATAATGTGTGATGATAGCAGGCAGTTTATGAGGCTGGTTTGAAGCGATCGCCAACTTCAGGACCTTTTTTTTTTTTTGTCGTCTAAGTTGGCACTGTTCCTTAGTTTCCGCACTTGTGGTTTTGTTCACGTGCCAGAGAATGATCGTTTGATCTTGAGGAATTATCGGGAGTGGGGTAACGTTGTGCAGGTGGTTTGATTGTATACACTAATTACTTACAAATGAAAACAACGAAAACGAGAAGAAGTGTGCAGTCCCTCTCTCTCTCTCTCTCTCTCTCTCTCTCTCTCTCTCTCTCTCTCTCTCTCTCTCTCCATGTGTGTGTGTGCGCATGCGTGCACGCATGTGCACGCACAGGGTGTATGCATGCGCACTCAAAACTTACAGAAGACAAGGATAAGATAAATACTAGATACCATAATGCTAAAATCAACACACTAAAAAAGAAAAAAGTGACGAATGGCATTTTAAGGTAACCAACAGTCCTGATGCAGTGATTAGCATCGCGCACTTGCCAGTGGGCAGTCACAGGTTTGATTCCCCGCCAGAAGTGTAGTTTGTGGCGTTTTTCAGCTCTGGTTGGCTCAGTCTCTGAGTTCAGCGTGCTAGGAGATCAAGTCACAAAGCTCACATGTTATCGAAAACATCGACAGCAACAATAAACATTATTCTCCTTCTCTCATCCTGTCACATGATTCATAGTTTGTCACCCAGCCTCTGCCTCAGGAACAAAACCCAGTCATCTTCAGTCAGCGAGAAGTTCACAACTGCCACAAAGGATAAGCTTTTGACAGACACGATTAAGTTATATGACTTCAGAGGGGACAGGTAGGGGAATATGATGAGGGGCGGGTGGATAAGAAACATCACACGTGCTGGTAGCACACGTCACCTGACGCACACTGATATAATGTATGATGATAGCAGGCGGTTTATGAGGCTTGTTGAAGCGATCGCCAACTGCAAGAATTTTCTTTCTGTCGTCTAAGTTGGCACTGTTCCCTGGTTTCCGCACTTGTGGTTTTGTTCACGTGCCAGAGAATGATCGTTTGATCTTGAGGAATTATCAGAAGTGGGGCAACGTTGTGCAGGTGGTTGATTGTATACACTAATTACTTACAAACGAAAAAGAGGAAGAAGTGTGAGCAATCTCTCTCTCTCTCTCTCTCTCTCCTCTCTCTCTCTCTCTCTCTCTCTCTCTCTCTCTCTCTCCATATGTGTGTGTGAGCGCATACGTGCACGAATGTGCACGCACAGGCTGTATGCATGCACACTCAAAACTTACAGAAGACAAGGATAAGATAAATACTAGATACCATAATGCTAAAGTCAACACACTAAAAAAAAAAAAAAAAAAAAAAAAAGTGACCGCGGGCATTTTAAGGTAACCAACAGTCCTGATTAGCATCACGCACTTGCCAGTGGGCAGTCATGGGTTTGATTCCCCGCCAGAAGGGCACGTTTCTGGCATTTTTCAGCCCTGGACGGCTCGGTCTCAGAGTTCAGCGTGCTAAGAGATCAAGTCACAAAACTCACATGTTATTGAAGACATCGACAACAAACAACATTTAAGGTAATTTTTTTGGAACACAGTCCAGGCGGGAGAGGAAGGATGGGTGTGGGGGTTCTTTCCATTTTATAATTTAAACACTCCAACATGTTGGGCCCATTCATCAGGTACACAACTGTGTGGGTGTTTGGGTTTTGATTCAGTGTATGCTGGCAATGTGTTTGAAGTAGATTTTATTTAATTTTTTATTTTTTTCTTTCATCTATTTTATATTATTTTTTTATTTTCCTTTTTTTTTATTTGTTTTTGCTTATTTTAATTTTTTTTTAATTTTCATGCTTGACTTTCTGCCTATTTATATTGTTTTAGTCATTGTCTAGGTATTTTAAATTAATTCCATTATATTATTTTTTATCATTCTTTAAATTGTTCACGTTTGTCTCTTCTCTCTTTTATTAATTTCTTTTTGTAAATTCGACTGATCGATTTTTTATTTTTTTTCTCAAGTTCTTCTTTTTATTTAATCTTTTATTGAGTTTATAATATAATTTTTTATTTTAAAATTTTTTTTAATATATTAAAGCATTTATTTTTAGGTATTATTTAATTGTTTTGTAATTCATTTTTGATTTTTCATAGATTAATATTTTAATTTTTTTAATTTTTTTCTTACTCTAACCAATTTTTTTTGATTTTCTTTAAATTTTAATCAATTTTTATTATTATGCATGTTTCCTCGAATTATTGACATTTTTTTTATTAATTTTTATTTTTTTATTCTTTTTCTTCATGATATTATTTTTTAATTTTAATCAGTGCACTGTGTATGGTTTTACTTTATTCTACGCTAAATTTATTCAATTTATTATAAATTAGATATTTTTTTGATTATTTTTATTTCTAGCCTCCTCTTTTATTTTTTGTTTCGGGGGGGGGCTGTCCCTCTTTCTTTTTTTTTATTTTTTATTTTTATACTCTCCCTATTATTCTAGTTGTTATAAATTTCTCAAGATCTATCGCTTTTTGAATTCTTTAACTCCCCTGTGTTATCTATGTGTTTGCATGCGTCGTGGTTGTAATTATTGTTGTTTAATTTTTGTGTGTATTCATGTTTGTTTTGTGTTTGTTTTGTGCCCCTGCCCTGTTTGAAGGTTGGTGGTGGGTTTGTTGCTATGGGCGTGCCTCGTTACCTTTTTCATTATTTGCTGAATAATGAGTATCTGTCACATGATTCGTAGGTTTGTCAGTACCCCTCAGTCATCTTGAATCATTGTGCGCGGCTCACAACTGTTAACTGGCCGAAAAAAGAAAAGGATGAGTCTCTAAGAAACACGTTTAAAGTCATGGGACTACAGCGGGGAGAGGAAGGGGAATAATGATGATGGGTGGGTGGGGGTGGGTTGATAATAACACCACACACGTCCAGCAGCCCACGCCATCAGGGACACACTGATATGCATGATGCTGGCAGGCGGTTTGTTAGTTCGGTTTGAAGTGATCGCCAAGTTCACTACCTTTTCTTGCTGTCGTCTAAGCTGGCACTGTTCCTTGGTTTCTGCACTTGTGGTTATGTGTTTGCTTGCCAAAGAATGATTCTTAGATCTTAAGGAATTATCAGGAGTGGGGCAACGTTGTGTAGGTGGTTGATTATATACACTATCACTTACAAACAGACAAGGAAGAAGTGTGCGCACTGTCTCTCTCTCTCTCTCTCTCTCTCCTCTCTCTCTCTCTCTCTGCCTGTCTCTGCCTGTCTCTGTCTCTGTCTCTGTCTCTCTCTCTCTCTCTCTCTCTCTCTCTCTCTCTGTTGCTGTGTCTCTGTGTGTGTGTGTGTGTGTGTGTGTGTGTGTGTGTGTGTGTGCATGCATGTGTGTGTGTGTGTGTGTGTGTGTGTGTGTACATGTGTGTGTGTGTCTGTGTGAGTGTGTGTGTGTGTGTGTGCGTGCGCGCGCGCGTGCGTGGTGTTGAGGTTGCGTGTGTGTGTGTGGTGCGTGCGTGCGTGCGTACGTGCGTGTGTGCCCCCCCCCCCCCCCCGCGCGCACGTCCGCTCAGACGCTATATTTACAGAAAACAAGGATGACTACTAAATACCACAACACCAAGGTTAAACGCATTAGAAAAAAGATCACTGATGTATGCACAAATAAACATCTAGCCCTGATGGAGAGGGTAACCTAGCAGACTTGCTAAAGGGTGGCCCGTCGGTTCGATTCCTGCCATAAGCAGACACAAATATGAGATTTCCTTTTTGCCCCAAATGGCTCCTTCTAAGAGTTCTCTATGTGAAGAGATCCAGTCCCCAAACTGGCATGCCAGTCAAAACGTTAACAGCAGCAAGAGATATGTTTTTGCCTAGCCCATCACATCATGCGTTTCACAGCCTGCTGACCCAGCTCAGTTATACGAACAAAGTCCCGTTCATCTTCCAAAGCTCACAAAGTGACATACAGAATGAGCTCTTGGATACGGCTAAGTATTCAGACACCAGAAGAGGGGATTGGGGGGATGGGGGGGGGGGGGGGGGGGGGGGGGGGGGGGGGGGGGTGGTGGGATGACGTGACGATGAGCGTGAGTAGTGATGATATATTACGTCTCGGTAACACGCCTCACTAGACGTGTACAGACACGTCCAGTGCTACAGGCTGTTTGTTACGGCTGATTGAAGTCACTGCCACCATCAGACCATTTTTTTTTTTACCTCACAGTCTAAGCTGGCACTATGTCCTGGTTTCCATACTAGCACGTTTTGTTTGCATGCCAGAGAATGATCCTTTGATCTTACGGAATTGTCAGGAGTGGGTCACCTTTGTGCTGGGGATTGATAACACATGCTGAGTACTTACACAAGGAAAGAAGAAGAAAGAAATGCACGTGACCTCTCTCTCTCTCTCTCTCTCTCTCTCTCTCTGTCTGTCTGTCTGTCTGTCTGTCTGTCTCTGTCTCTGTCTGTCTGTCTGTCTGTCTCTCTCTCTGTCCGTGTGTGTGTGTGTGTGTGTGTGTGTGTGTGTGTGTGTGTGTGTGTGTGTGTGTGTGCGCATGCATTGTGTGCGTGTGTGTGTCTGAGTGTCTCTGTGTCTCTGTGTTTCTGGCTGGCTGTCTGTCTGTCTGTCTCTGTCTGTCTCTGTCTGTCTGTCTGTCTGTCTGACTGTGTATGTGTGTGTGCGTGCGCGCGCGCGCGCGCGTGTGTGTGTGTGTGTGTGTGTGTGTGTGTGTGTGTGTGTGTGTGTGTGTGTGTGTGTGTGTGTGTGTGTGAAACTTACAAAACAGAAGACAAAAAAAAAAAAACCAAAAAACAAAAAAACAACAACAACAAAAACCCCAATTTGCCGTTACACTGGAGATAATCTGTTGATAATCTGTTGGAGTAACTGATCTATGTAGGCCTATAGCTTTTCCAATGTAACTAGCCACCCTGATGTAGTGGCAAGCATCGCTGGTTATCTGAATGAGTGGTCACGGGTTCTACTGGCAGCAGAGGCCTTTCTTGGTGGAAGTTTTGGCCATGGCCAGCTCTTTGCGCAGAGTTCAGTGCGCTAGGAGAATCAGTCACAAAATTAATTCACTTGGAATCCAAAACGTCCACAGTAATAAAAACCATATCCCTCCTTTATCATATATCGTATGATTCATAATTTGTAACCCCCAACTTCCACCACGCAGACAAAGCCAAATCATCTGTCGACAGCGAGCAGCTCACAACTGCCAAAAAGGAGGAGTTCTATGCAGACATTATTCAAGTAATCGAACATCAGAGGGCGAGGCATTGTAATGATGAGTTACTGATGCTCATTACGCATCACACTCGGCGAATTCTAGCGTGCATGTGCTAGTTGCAAAGTGAGACGACCGCAGACGGAAATCTAAACAAATCTTAAATAAATGTTAGCGAACCGCCCAGAGAAACGTGGACAACGAGTCAAAGACAAAACACAACGCGTTTCGACCTCTTAGGTCTTCTCCAGGTAAGACACAAATGAACAGAACAACGAAAATGCACTTAGCTTTGATCGCTTCAGAGTTCAGCGCAAGGAAGAAGGCGTTGACGCGCACTTGCTGAACTTGGAATTGTTTTGAATAGACTGTGAAATCAGTGTCAGCGATCTCTTTGTCTGGAATGCCACTTTCTGGTTTCCAAAGCAATACAAAATTGAATATGTTAACATACTAAAACTGTGCCCTTAAGGATCGAGCGGAAAATGTAGATAACACAGCTGCAATCTGATCTCCAACACAGGAGAGTTGTGACAAGCAGATTTTCATGACAAGACAGCTTTCATACCTTTGCTTCCCATTTGCCAACCCCGAGAGTTCCCAGAATATGCTGGATTTTTTTTTTTTTGCGCTACGAACCTAGGTTTGGTAAGCTTCGCCTTCCTCCACCTTCTTGGATTGCGAACGAAAAGATAGGGCAATTAAGAACGAAGACAAGATTCCCGAGAACGCAAACTAGACGAACTTAGTTCACAATCTACACATTAGTTCAAGTAGGAACGGCCTTCAGGGCATCTTTCTTTCAGTCTAAGCTGGCACCGATTCCTGTTTTCCCTACTTGCGGTTTTCTTGCCCATCCTAAGAATCATCCTTTGATCTTACGGAGTTATCAGGAGTGGGTCAACGTCGTGGTATATACACGCTGATTATTCCACTCGTTATAAGAAGATAGAGTGCGGCGATCTCTCTCTCTCTCTCTCTCTCTCTCTCTCTCTCTCTCTCTCTCTCTCTCTCTCTCTCTCTCTCTCTCTCTCTCTCTCTCATGTCCTCGTGTGTGTGTGTGTGTGTGTGTGTGTGTGTGTGTGTGTGTGTGTGTGTGCGCGCGCGCGCGCGCGCGCGTGCTGCGTGCGTGCGTGCGTGCGTGTGCGTGTGTGTGTGTGTGTGTGTGTGTGTGTGTGTGTGTGTGTGTGTGTGTGAAACTTACAAAACAGAAGACAAAGATGAAATCAAGAGTAAGTATCATATCTCCGGGATTAAGATGCTAGAAATGGTCAGAAATACATACTAATTTTGACGCGTAGACCATCCATCCGTCTTGGTGCAGTGGTCAGCACCATCGCGGACTTGCTGGATGGGCGGCCGTGGATTCGAATCCTAAGAAGGGCATTTGTTAGCATGATTTCTTGACGGGGCCTAGTACCTTCCAAAGTTCAATGATTAGGAAAAATGGAACCACACTAAGAAGTTTTATCCATATAAATGGGTGCGTCTCTGAGAGCGTTGCTCGACAAGTTTCCTGGCAATTACCGCAGGGATCTGTATCTCTCGGGCCTGGTTTATGCCAGCGTATGTTATGAAAGGAAGCGTACAGTAAAGCCTTGTCATCTAGATTCTGACCACAGTGGAACTCCCCTTGCATCATCTGCATTATTCGCATCCTCCTTTATCGTCTTAAAAACAAAAATGACACATTGTGGCTCTTTATGCCCTGTTCTCGTGGTAATCTCAATTCCAGTTCCAAAGAATATACCTTCCAAAGCATGCAAATCTCTTTCAAAGAGAGAGAGAGAGAGAGAGAGAGGAGAGAGAGAGAGAGAGAGAGAGAGAGAGAGAGGAGAGAGAGAGAGAGAGAGAGAGAGAGAGAGACAGACAGAGGAGACAGAGACAGAGACAGGGAGAGATACAGACAGACAGACACACACAGAGACAAAGACGACAGACAAACAAACAAACAAAACCAACAAAAAACAGACAGACGGAGACAGACACGAAGAGAGACAGAAGGACAGAAAGATAAAATCTGATCCGACGGATAGGCATAGCATGCACGTTCAAAGAGTGATCACAAACGCTTTCATTTTACTTTAAAGGGGCACATATAGAAGAACAAACCGTAGGCTACTACGTCGCGCCATCGTAATCAGAACGCCAGAAATACCTCATCCGTCTTCTTGACACTTACCAGATAACCTAGAATACGGTTTTATGGTAGATTACCTGCTATGCGCTACATAGTTTGTCCTGTCTCTAAATCTGCTTTACGATAATGTTTCTTTGTTTGCTGATTTGTTTTCATGTATCTCTAATTCTCAACACGAGAGAAAAAAAGCATTTTTTTATTGTCATTTTCAACGCTGGACAAATTCATTCGTCTGGTTGCTCTCTGCGCGTGCAAATGCAGGTGCGAGAATGGACTTCAAATGCAGGGGCGAGAATGGACTTCAAATGCAGGTGCAAGAATGGACTTCAAATGCAGGTGCGAGAATGGACTTCAAATGCAAGGTGCGAGAATGGACTTCAAATGCAGGGGCGAGAATGGACTTCAAATGCAGGTGCAAGAATGGACTTCAAATGCAGGTGCGAGAATGGACTTCAAATGCAGGTGCGAGAATGGACTTCAAAACGTAACAGCCCGTCAGGCTAGTTGAACATTTGCTGTTTACACCGATCATTTCTCTGACTATTTTTTTCAAAAATCGAACACTTTAATTTTCATCTGGAATGGCCGTGATCTTGCCAATTTCATTCTCTCTCCACAAAGCTTCTACTGATAGAATAATCCCCCATGCTTCATAGACATTTATTTTTAGATGAGCAATAGTCTCTAGTCGATGCCAATGATCTAGGCCGGCTGTCATTCACCTGTGAGCTCAGGGAAATAGGCCACAACATCTGATCAGATAGACAGGTATAGGAGAAAACGTCCAAAGAGCAAACACCCCCCTCTCTCTCTCTCTCTCTCTCTCTCTCTCTCTCTCTCTCTCTCTCTCTCTCTCTCTCTGTGTGTGTGTGTGTGTGTGTGTGTGTGTGTGTGTGTGTGTGTGTGTGTGTGTGTTGCGTGCGTGCGTGCGTGCGTGCGTGCGTGCGTGCGTGCGTGCGTGCGTGCGTGCGTGCGTGTGTGTGTGTGTGTGTGTGTGTGTGTGTGTGTGAAGGAACACACCTTCAGAACAACACACCAAGATACGTCACAGCATTATGATAATCAGAACACGAGAAATATCCCATCAGTCAGTCTTCTTTGAATGCACCAGATAACCTAGACTGTCTTAGGCCTACATAGATTACACACTACATATTTTGTCCTGTCTCTAAGCCTGCTTAACATTAAACTTTATTTGTTTGTTTATTTGTTTTCACGTATGTCAAATTCCCAAAACGAGAGGGATAAAAAGCATTTTCTTGTAATTTTCAGAGCTGAACAAATTTCTTCTTCGCCCAGCCATCCTACGCGCGTGCAAATACAGGCGCGACGATGGACTTCAAAGCTTAATAGCCAGTCAAACTAACAGAAAATCGGCTATCTGCATTGATCATTTCACTGAGAAATTCTGAAAACTGAACGCTTTCATTTTCATGTGAAGTGGACGTGATCTTGTCCATCTCATTCGCTGGCCATCAAGCTGGTACAGACAGAATAATCCCCCCCCACCCTTGCTTTGTAGACAGTTATTTTTCTGATGGGCAATAGCCTCTAGTCGATACCCATGCCTTAGGTCGGCTCTCATTAATTACCTGTTAACTCAGGGGAGCAATCCACAACATCTGTCAGACAGACAGGTGTAGAATGAGCGTCCATTAGACAGACAGGTAAAGTATGAACGTCCAAAGAGCGAAAACAAACGCCTTCTCTCTCTCTCTCTCTCTCTCTCTCTCTCTCTCTCTCTCTCTCTCTTAAAGTGCACGCCTTCAGAACAACATAGAGATAGAGATATGTCACAGCATCATGATAATCAGAATGCAAGAAATACCCCATCAGTCTTTCTGGACACAAACCAGATAAACCTAGACTGTCTTACGATAGATTACCTGCCACATATTTTGTCCTATCTCTCAGCCTGCTTTACGTTAACCTTTATTTATTTGTTTATTTGTTTTCGTGTGTCCCAAATTTTCAAAACCGAAAAAAATAAATGCAGCATTTTTCTTGTGATTTTCAGAACTGGACAAATTCAGCCTCCCGGTCCCTCTTTGCATGTTCAAATACAGGTAGACGAATGGATTTGACAACTTCGTGGATCGCCGGGCGACTGAAATATTTGCTGCATACGTCGTTCTTTTCTTCAGAATTTCTGAAAATGGAAAATTCCCAACTGAAATGGGTTTGATCAAATCTAATGAATCGTCTGACGTCAGGCGACTTGATAATTTGCTGTGTATGTCGCTCATTTATCTGAGAATTTCCGTAAATTGAATTCTTAAACTGATACAGACAGAATAATCCCACTTACCTGGCACACAGTTAGTTTTAGATGAGCAACAACCTCTAGTCGACGCCAGTTATCTGTTCTCATTCCCGTGTGAGCTCAGTTGCAATGTCGTCAGCATTTTTGTCACTCTGCCACTGATGTCGTCACTCCAGGAACAGTCGGAAGACGTCTCTACAATCTTCAGAAAATACAGTTTAAAAAGAGAAAAGCACAAGAGAGGAATGGGGTTACATGTAAAGGAGTGGACCGAGATTGAGAGCGTTGTCTGCAGTGAAGGACTTGCTTGTGCCCTCTAATAATAGCAGTAGCACTATGCAGTGCGATCACAGGATTTCATGTGATTGTGTTGACCTTCAGCTCGGTTCGATTTCGGTTTTGAATTTTGCCAGCAGTTGAGAGAGAGAGAGAGAGAGAGAGAGAGAGAGAGAGAGAGAGAGAGAGAGAGAGAGAGAGAGAGAGAGAGAGAGAATATGAACATAAATGTTTTAAGCAGGGTAGATATATAAGCTGAAAGCTTACGCTGTGGTTTTAAAATCATCTTTTAAATATACAGAATTGGAACATTTCAGTATATGCAATCGTCACAAGTAAAACAGTAAACAAAATACAAAAACAAAAACAAAAAAAAAAAATCAAGTACACACTTCACAACTTCAGCATCATGAACACACATACTCCCCTCCCTCTTCTTTACACACACACACACACACACACACACACACACACACACGCACGCACGCACACACACACACACACACACACACACACACACACACACACACACACACACACACACACACACACACACAGATCAACTCCGCGCGGAACTTCCCTAACAGAATGGCTGAATAATTGGAACCAAGAGGGGACGGGACTTAGTTGTTGACGTCGTCAGTAGTTAGAGGCTTGAGTAAGAGGGAGTCCTTTTATTGTCTTAAACCACGGGCGGGGGAGGAAGGGGTGGGGGGGGGGGGGGGGGGGGGGGGGGGGGGGGGGGGGGGGGGGGGGGGGGGGGGGGGGGGGGAGGGGGGGGGGGGGGGGGGGGGGGGGGGATAGAAGTAAAATTGGAAATAATGAGCCACCAACGAAGGAACAAACAAAATACAAGTCAGACATAACGCGTTTCGGCCTGCTGGGTGTTCTTCAGGCAGGACAAAAAAAATTCAAAAGATTGGAAAAACAACGGGCGAACAAAACAGTTCGGCTGTCTGGTTTATGCGTAAGCAGCATGGGAACGTGTTGAATCGGTCAGAGGTCAACGCTATCTATCCATTTAATGAGACTCTCTCTCTCTCTCTCTCTCTCTCTCTCTCTCTCTCTCTCTCCCTCTCTCTCTCTCTCTCTCTCTC
>JADBJO010007649.1:47500-50000 GCA_016801955.1 Conus betulinus | reverse complement strand
ATAAATTAATGAGAAAAACGGAAATAGTACAAATAACATCTGAAAGACATAAAAAAACATAAAGGAAATTAGTATTAGGGGAAACATTTTAACATTTGTACGTGGAATATTAAAATCAGAAATTGTAACAATAAACCAAATTACATCTTAACTGTACTGAGAATCAAAAATCTCTCTCTCTCTCTCTCTCTCTCTCTCTCTCTCTCTCTCTCTCTCTCTCTCTCTCTCTCTCTCTCTCTCTCTCTCTCTCTCTCTCTCTCTCAGAGGAACACCAATAAAAAAAAAAAAAAAACCGCCCCCTAAAAACACACACACACACACACACACACACACACACACACACACACACACACACACACACACAATCACGCTCCACAAATCACGCTCCCCGTTCTCCCTACTCACGTGTATGCGAGCACGCACATATATTCACTCATTGACAAACTCTCTCTCTCTCTCTCTCTCTCTCTCTCTCTCTCTCCCTCTCTCTCTCTCTCTCTCTCTCTCTCTCTCTCTCTCTCGCGCGCGCACACACACACACACACACACACACACACACACGCACACAACACACACACACACACACACACACACACACACACACACACACACACAACACACACACACACACACACACATACACACACACACACACACAAAACGCCCCCCTCCCCTGCACACACTCAAAAACTTATCCACATAAAAGATGTAGACGTACGCAGAACATGCACTCACCTATAAACATGCCAAACTCTCTCTCTCTCTCTCTCTCTCTCTCTCCTCTCTCTCTCTCTCTCTCTCTCTCTCTCTCTCTCTCTCTCTCTCTCTAGCGCGCGCACAGCCTATGCCAAAGTTTCGTAAATGGAATAATGCGACCTAGTACACGTGAGAGTTGGACAGCTATGTCATGTAACAAATTCTTTGCTCTACGTGTACATCAGACCACTAAACCAAAAAAGAAACAAACAAAAAAGAAATCCGTTAGAACTATCTGCCAAGTGGATGAGACTTGATCAGATTTACAGCCAAATTGGCTAGATTCCACCCATTTTCTGGGTTGGGACAAAACACACTATGCAATGTTAAAGGTAGATTTTTAGACAAAATTTTATCATGAAGACATTGAAAATACGCTTTTGTTATGGAACATTCAAGTAAAAAATGAGATACATTAAGGTTTTGACCACAGACACACAAAGGAGATGGTTTTAAAAACCTGCCTAACCAACCATCCACCCGTATTCTGTGCAATAAATTTCGATTCGGAATAGTTCAAAACACTTGACAGTGTTTACGTACCTTGTGGAATTGGTTGGTAAGCAGTTACTCATACATACATTCCTGACTTAACATTGAGGACCCCCATGAAATTATCGCGTAAGTGTGTGCGCGTGTGTGTGTGTGTGTGTGTGTGTGTGTGTGTGTGTGACTGTCTGTCAAAACTTTAAACGGGCACACACACACACACACACACACACACACACACGCACGCACGCACACGCACGCACGCACGCACACGTATTCTTCATTTTATATGAAGCACTCCCCGTTAAAGTTTTGACAGACAGTCACACACACACAGACACACACACACACACACGCGCACACACTTACGCGCACACACTTACGCGCACGCTCGTACACACACACACACACACGCGCGCGCGCGCACGCGCCCACACACACACACACACACACAGGTAGACACACAGAGGCACACACACACACACACACACACACACACACACACACACACACACACACACACACACACACACACACACACACACACACACACACACACACATTCTTCACTTCATATGGAACACCCCCTTGATTTGTTTGTTTGTTGTTGTTTTCTTTTTGCAGACAATCGCTCCCACACTCTTCACTGCATCGTATTAAGCAATGAAAAATCACCCGCACACTCTTCACCTTATGTAGGTAATTAACACAGTGACTTAATAGACAGTAACGTGGTCACTCTTTACTTGATATGAAGTGCTCGATAATTTAGCACCGTTCACTTTGTTTAATTATGTTATGAAATTGCTAGAAAGACAATCGTTTCCACTATCTTTAATCTCCATGAACGTTTTTAAGATCTTTACAGTTTCGTCCACACTTTTCACTTCATATACAATACCCCGTGAAATAACTTCGCAGGCGGTCAC
Source organism: Conus betulinus (assembly GCA_016801955.1). Classification (NCBI taxonomy): domain Eukaryota; kingdom Metazoa; phylum Mollusca; class Gastropoda; order Neogastropoda; family Conidae; genus Conus; species Conus betulinus. The sequence goes on along the minus strand of JADBJO010007649.1, from coordinate 47,826 downwards.
TCTGTCACTCTTCATGTTATATAAAGTACTGACTGAAAATATCTGGTACGTCTGTCACTGAATCACTCTTCACTTCACAACAGGAGTACCCCCACGAAATTGTATGATAGTCAGTCACTCTCACACTTCTCATGTGATGTTAATTTCCAGGGGAAGTGCTTTGTGAACAATCACTCATAATTATGTTCTGTTCTGTAAAGTATCACAAAAACTGCTCGTTAGGCAATTATTCCGTCACTCTTCACTTTAAAAAAAAATTATATCAGCGCCCAATGAAATTGCTTGATAGATTATCTCTCCCACTTTCCACAAAAACTGCTCATTAG
>JADBJO010007649.1:37500-40000 GCA_016801955.1 Conus betulinus | reverse complement strand
AGGAAAAGGGGGAGGGATTCAAATCATGAAAATTGGGGAAAAAAAGCAACTGATGATAGAATGTGTAACTGGTTGATTTCGTGGTTTCCTCAGTAGTTTTTACAGAGGACTTCAGCAGGGCTAAATCCCACTAGAAATCAGAACAGTTTACAAACTTGAATGCCAAAACTAAAATCATAAAATCAAGTTATGAATGCAAAGACTTGATTGAAAAAGATTATTATAAACATGTTAGAGTCAGTTCAAATGAATGATATCCTGAAAAAAAATTCAAAGGATTGGTTCGAGCATCATCATGAAATCTGCATAAAATGTTTTTGTCTAAGATCTTGCACAGTCAAAAACCTCAGTACAACAGATACTTGATGCTAAACGGTTTACTACACATTATTGTGGAAAAGAAGCTGTCTCCATCCTCACGAGTAAATTGGCAAAGAAAGGAGAAATTAGACAACAGAAACAGTCTAATTAAAGGAATATTGCTGTTATAACCCTGTGAACAAAAGACGATCGGCAACCATGATAGTAAATAGAGTTTCCCCCACCCCTCACCCCCTGCTGCATATGCCAACCGTTCTGCAAGATGTCTACAGCTACAGCAGCTTCCACACTGTCTGTTGTCAGCAGGGCAGCAAATAAAGTTTCAGGCCTACATGAAAGAGACGGGGGTTGTGGCACTGCGCCACTGAGAAAACATTGTGCAAATAGAAATCCCCTCTCTTCCTCTCCCTTCTCTCTATGGCCTAGTTCTGCCCCTCCAAAATAGCAGAAAATGGAAGCCCTTTTGCTTATTGTGAATCACAACAGGATTCTGTGATAAAGCACGATCAACAGATTCTTTCGGCTCTCAGTCGACTTGGTGGGATACTATGAGTTGATGAAGAACATGGTCAAGACATAGAAATGTAAGGCAGCTTAGGTTGACGAATATACACACACCAATTGTCTCTACATGCTGCCGGGCGATTTTACCACACTGGGAATATATACCTATGGTAAGTATATTATCCAGCGAGAACATATTGAGGATTAAAGGTATGTGTGACTGGTAACGGAAATCAGGATCTCCATTTCCTGTCTTCGTTCTTTAACTTCAGTGAGTTCTCTTAGGGGAAAATATTAGGCCATAGATAAAGTCTCTGGCAGAGCAATATCACCTTTCACCTAAACGCATTTTTCGATTATATTTGTATACCTATCGCCCAAACTGACTTACATTTAAAAGTTTTGATAATGTATTTAGAAACGTTGGTAAATCTAGTTGATGAAATGAAAACAGAAATCAAAGTCTCTAGAACAAAAGGGGGGGGGGGGGGGGGGGGGGGAATGTGGCAAAGAAGAAGTGATGGGTAGCACACCCTGGGGACATCACGAGGTGTAATGCACATTCTTCATTGTTATTCTCTGTGTTGTCAAATGCACTCTCTCTCTCTCTCTTTCTCTGTCTCTCTCTCTCACTCACACACACACACACACATGCGCGCGTGCACGCGCGCGTACACATGTAAACACAAGTATGCATACATGAATTTAAATATACAACTAAGTGTGCATATAAACGCACACACGCACACACACACATACACACAAAACACATAAACACACACACACACACACACACACACACACACACACACACACACACACACACACACACACACACACACACACACACACACACACACACACACACACACACACACACACACACACATGCTCACAAATGCATACACAACATACACAACACAACACAACACACACACACACACACACACACACACACACACACACACACACACACGCGCGCGCGCGCGCGCGCGTGCGCACACACACACACACACACAACACACACACACACACACACACACACACACACACACACACACACACACACACACACACAACACAACTTACACACACACACACACACACACACACACACACACACACACACACACACACACACACACACACATACGCACGCGCACGCGCGCGCGCACGTGCGCGCGCATAGACCGACAGCTGTAAGTGTGTGCACACACATTTACCAGTGCACAAAGTGACAGCTGTCGGTCTATGCCATTTCAGAGAGGAAAGCCACCAGCTATCAACATCTCCTCACCCCAAGTTCCTTTCATCAAACTCATTTCAGCCACGTGAATACGCTCTGCCACTGGATAATTAGTTCTTTATTCACTGACAAGCACCAACATCTTTCCATGTTTTAGTAAAAGACAAAACAATAAGCAGCAGACAATAAGCCTCTTCACCATAACCACCCCTACCCCAAAGATGATAGAAAGCAAAAAGATAAATAACAGAAGATCTAATAAAAAAAAAAAAAAGGGTTGCTGTGATTGATAATCAGTGAACTAACGCTGCGATAATCAGTGAACTAAACACCAGCACTGAAACTGATCTCTAAACAACAAAACATCAAAAACCATATACAGTGTGAAAATCCACCGACGTAACATTCTCATCCATCAAAAGTCATTCC
>JADBJO010007649.1:27500-30000 GCA_016801955.1 Conus betulinus | reverse complement strand
GAATTTAAACAAGTCCAAACTGCCCATGCGTATTGCATGGCTCAGTTGAACCAGATCATGTTTATCCTGTCAGCCTAGAGCTGGTAGACCTTCGAACTGGTACCAAATGCTTCAGCTTGTTTCCATGACGAGGCAAAGTTTGTTGTTGTTATTTTTCACAATGAGGCAAAATTCATTTGCCTTTTGTAGGCTCTATCAGGCACATTGTTTTTAGTAGTCCTGAAAATGTTTATTCACATCACAAATTTTGAAGCGATTAAGAAACTAATAAAAAGCAAAATCCTACTTGTACAAGCGCCGCCCTACCATTTTAAGTTGATATCGATCTGAACTTCTCAGCATCATCGCTGGGAGCTGTGGCGTGCTCCTGTAATCCAGCTACCTGGAGGCTTGAGATGGGGACGGTTTGAGGGCGGGGAGTCCTGCCAGCGGGCGTGCCACGTCGATCGGGTGTCCGCACTAAGCCCGGCATCAATATGGACCCTTGGGGGAGCCCCGGGGGCCCAGGTTGTCTAAGGAGAGCCGCACTGGCCCAGGCTGGAACACAGAGCAGGCAAAAGGCTCCGTGTCGGGCAGTAATGGGTTCGCACCTGTGAGTGGGCGACTGCTGGTGGCCCGACCGACACAGTCGGACCACATCTCTTTTTTTTTGTTTTTTTGTTTTTGCTTTTTGTTTTCTGATTTTCATCATTTCAAAGCAGTAAAGTGCGAGAAAATAACAGGGCTGTAATATTTGTTTGCTTTTATTTTTTATCTTAAAAAAAAAGACGAAAAATTCGGACCGCCTTTCTCTCTCTCTCTCTCTCTCTCTCTCTCTCTCTCTCTCTCTCTCTCTCTCTCTCTCTGTGTCTGTCTGTCTGTCTCTGTCTCTGTCTCTCTGTCTCTGTCTGTCTCTCTCTCTCTGTCCATCTGTCTGTCTGTCTGTCTGTCTGTGTGTGTGTGTGTGTGTGTGTGTGTGTGTGTGTGTGTGTGTGTGTGTGTGAAGTTGAAAGAGTTACTTCCAGTATACTTTTCCCCTGAAAATGGGATACGGAAATTTGACATGTCCACGTTTATATGGACAAATTTAAATATTCTTTGACAATGTTTGACTTCACAGTGGTCATGGTCAATGGAATATGTGGCATAGTTTTGATGACAGATTCTGGATCCACTATGTGATCCGGATCCGCTCTATGAATTCGCCATGAAATTCACTGGATTCATCCTTGGGACACATTCCCTCTGTCCTCCAAAGTTCATTTAAATCACTCAGTAAATTTTACGTCAGCTTGCTGACAGATACACAAGCAGTGAGCAGAAGGAGGGGGAAGGGGGGGGGGGGGGGGGGGGGGGGAGGGAGAGAGGAGAGAGGGGAGGGGGAGAGAGAGAGGAGAGAGAGGAGAGAGAGAGAGAGAGAGAGAGAGAGAGAGAGAAGAGAGAGAGAGAGAGAGAGTGAGAGACAGAGAGAGAGAGACGAACAGCGAAACAGAGAGAGACAGACAGACAGACAGACAGACAGACAGACAGACAGAAAGACAGACAGACAGACAGAGACAGAGACAGAGAGACAGAGAGATACAGAGAGAGACAGAGAGAGATTCATGAAGATTGCTGCTCCTTCTCCTCTTTCTCCTTGCCATTCTTCTTCTTCTTCTTCTTCTTCTTCTTCTTTCTTTTTCTGATTACAATACAAATCTGTACCGCTCAAAGGTAGTCTGAAAAAGATTATTCATAGCAACTTACAGAAAACCGATGCGCTGCTCATAGGAACTACAGCCCCAAACTCTCTCGTCTCTCTCGCCAGATCTGTCCACCAAGGAGCTGTGTCTACCGCTCTCTCTGACACGATTTGGAATTCTGACGTCGTTTGTTGTCCCTGACAACAAGTTGCTTGCAAGACTGCATCAAGCCAACAAGCCGCTGTGTCACGTCCACCAACAGCAGTGCAATCAGGCTCTCGGCAATGCACGTGCACCAGACCCAAGCGTGTCACTTCTGTCAGTCTTTCTTGCCCACAAAGCGGAACGATGATGCAAGTATGTTGGATAAAGCTGATGTGTTGAGAAAAATGCCGGGAAGAACAACACACATATTAACAGTGAGCATTCCCGTTTGAAAAAAAAAATTCAGGGGAACACAGTGTTGATAGACCAATATCTGTAGTAAGGTGGGCATTCTGGTTTCCAATAATAAATGGAAGAGTAGTACCATTAAAACAATACATGCGGTAAGGGTAGTATTTCATTTGATTAGAAAAAACCGCGAAAAGTATAGCTGACAGAGAACATGTTTTGTTAAATGAGTGTGTCGGTTGAAAAAAAAAAAAAAAGGTGTAACTGGTAAAACAATTCATGTATTAAGGCTTGCAGTCTCTGTAGAAATTCAAAAAAAGGAAAAAAAAGACTAGTGTTGGCTCAACATTATATTTAGTACGGGTGATTCTCAGCTGGGAAAGGGGAAAAGGAGCGTTGGAAGAACAGTACCTACAGTAAAGGCTACATTCTGTAGTAAGGACAGC
>JADBJO010007649.1:0-20000 GCA_016801955.1 Conus betulinus | reverse complement strand
CCCTTACACACACACGCGTGCACACACACATTCATGCATGCACACACACACACACACACACACACACACACACACACACACACACACACACACACACACACACACACACGCACGCACGCACACGCACACACACACACACACACACACACACACACACACACACACACACACACACACGCACACACACACACAGTTTGTTATCTGCTGTAATTTCAAAGGGGGATGTCACCATCCAGTGAACGTGTCATCCAAAAATACTTTCATCAAACTCAGTACTATTACCAAGTGAAGTTTAACGACTACTCCTAGGCACTGGACATATTATGTTCCTAATTCAGTTACAAAGAAAAAACAGACAGCAAAAGCCAGTGAATCCTCTTAAGTGCAGCGCGTTCTAGTTAAAGATGGTAAAACCAGAAGCCCTTAAGTGAAGTCTGGTCATGTTTATAGCCCAGCCGACCACAAGGGCTTCATTACATCCACTTTCAGCGGTCAGTCAATGCAGTTTCAGTTTAAAACATCACATCTCTTCGCACCAAGTTCGTTTCATCAAATTCGCTTATGCCATGTGAAGTTTGGTGACTACACTTTTGCACTGGAAATTTTGTTCTTCATTCTTTTAGCAACACTGAAACCGTGCTCAGATTTTAATCAGGCATCAAACAATAAATGACAGACAGCAAGCACTGCTGCCTTCTCGAAAGACAAAAGAAAACAAAGAATGGATGACACAGATCACTTGTTGCGAGAAAGGTCATTATACTAATCAATGAACAAAAAACACCACTTTGCAACCGATCTTTAAACAGCAAACATCTAAACCACATGTAGTGTAAAAATTCCCCATCGTAACATTTCCATCCCTCAAATGCCATTCCCCTTCTCTTCCCACCGCACGTGCCAACTCTTTGCGATGTATATCATTACAGCGGCTAGGAGCCGGTGCGTCGGTTGTATTGTGAGCAGGGAGCAAATACAATTTCAGGGCCAGATGAAGGGAGACTGAGATAGTGGCACTACGCCAATGAGGGGAAAAAGAAAAACGTGCCAATAGAAAGCAACCTCCCAGAAGAGAAGACGGTAACCCTACGTTTATTGTGAATCAAAACTTGACAGTGTAATAGAGTACCATCAACAGATTTCTTGCTATCAGTCGACTTGACAGGGTAGTATGGGGTTCAAAAATACATGGTCAAGACTACACTTGGTTAGCTTTTTTTTTTAGGCGACAACTAAAACAGGCTTTTATACACAGGGCCAAGACTTTGTATTTGTGTATAAAGTGAAGATTATAATCTATGGTTGATACATTTTTCAACATCTGGTTTGCTCTGTTTACATCCAGACTATATTAGAGAGAGAGAGAGAGAGAGAGAGAGAGAGAGAGAGAGAGAGAGAGAGAGAGAGAGAGAGAGAGAGAGCTGACGTTTTGTAGCAGTCGATGCAGGGTGTGATTATGACCATAACTCAGTGACATTCCATACTGGTCTGAGTCAACACGCCAAGAAGTAGGAGCTGGAACGGGGAAGAGATGTGAAGGACGTCTGCATAGTGGTGTGCTGGGGGTGTAGAAAGGAGAGTTGTTCACTGCACTACAAACTGATAGGTGTGGACATATATAGCCCAGTACATATTTCAAGTGCTATTTTCTGCAGAAAATGGCATAAGCATCCTTTCCTTCACATCAGCTTATGGTATGGTAACGGCTTGACAATGTATTTGAATAGGAACATAGCAAGTAGTTCAAGGACATCATGGACAATGTTAATGTAACGTTTTTGTTGTGTACAGGCAATACACTGAACGTTAAAATCCGTTTATAAGCCTTTTGTTCTGCAGTTATTCATAACTGTAACCAGAAACATTCCATTGGGAAAATTTGTACAGGCGTGCTACCCTCTAAATTGAATGCATGATGTTTCAAACAGAATAACTAGTAATTCACAACACTTGTTTAAAAAAAATACATTAGCTGCTGACAAAGGATCACTGATGACATTCCCATAATAATAGCTTGCTCTTTTCGAGAAACACTGTATGTCTATGACTAATTGTTGTGGTATTGGCATTCTCACATGTAGCTTACCATATATACCATCTTTGATTTACCAGATTATGTAGTGAAATATTTCAAACACACACACACACACACACACACACACACACACACACACACACGCACACACACACACACACACACACACACACACACACGTCATACCATTTGCCACTGTAATCTTTCACCTATTCTGACAAGATTCATGAAGTGCTGAGTGGCTGAAAACGTCCTCTCACTATCGACTGTTTTGGGACTTGACTTCCCCTGTGGTGTGGTGTTTATCACTAACTTTCTTGTTTATCTCAATCACAGAATGCCTGTGTGAATTTGTACCGGTGTGTGTGTGTGTTAGTGCGTGTATGCGTGCGTGCGTGCGTGCGTGCGTGCGTCTCTTGGAAGTTGTCAAAGAGACTGGCAACAAAAATTCGACTAGTCTCTCTGCAGTCATCAAGCATCGTTCTTTTGCGGGTATGACACAGGTATCTCATCGGGACTCCCTGTACAAGGCTGTTCCAGTGGAGGGAGGAGAACGTCCGTGAGGTAGACTGGAGATATAAATGAATAACATTAACACTCTGGGTTAGAACACATCTGCCCTGTTGCTTATGACAGAGAAAAAGGCTACCAGATTCCTGACTGACAAAGCATCCGTCACAGCTCCCTCACACGACAATAATAATACAATGCTTTTTTTTGTCCATGTGAAACTTTACGCTTATGATGTTACGTACAAGGTCCAGCTGCGCACTATGTCATGATGCAGTTCACTTGTGACTCTTTGATTCCCTAAAAGACTTTCAGTTACAGAAGTGAATGTTAGGTGCAGGGAGGCTAGACGTCTCATAGTGCCCTGCGTCTCTGACAATTATTCTCAACGTGCATGACTAAGGACAAGTAATCCTTGCAACAGCTTGGTTACCAATCACATTCTTGTAAGGCCAGCAGAGGAGCAGCTTGATACGATGGATATCAGGTTTCTAGTACCCCGAGCCACACATGATATATACCCCGTAAACCTCCCTGCAGTATTGAAAGCTGAGCATCGAAGATTACTATAGTGTGATAAATGGATTATCTCCTATTGGGTATACATCTCCTACGGTTATTTCCCTTTGGCTTGTTGACAGATTAATGACGAATGTTTTCGCTGACGGCGATACAGTTCCAATTTGGATCAGAAGGAACGTGTTTGCGAAATACCCAGAGCAACAAGCACAGTGAATTGCAGAGACGTGAGCGGAGAGAAACGCTTCAACTATTCAATGTCATTTCAGGAAAAGAATGCGGTGAAGTAATTTTCGTCGAGCCTCTGCAAGTGTGACAATGATAGACTCGTTAGGGTCTACACATGTGTAAGATGAGCGCCAATGTAAGTATGCCTGATTGGTTGAATATTTAAGTGTGTGGGAACAGGTAGCTATGCCGGTGTTGCAACCTCTGCAGCCTCGTCACCTTGTTCGTACGTCTCGGTCCCAATCAGTTCTCTGCTTTTTACATAATTACTGAATGAAAGGACTTTGTGGTAAATCACTTCTTTACTTTTACCTTTATATGAATAGCCAGTACAATGGGCTGGGAGCCAAGCACGTCCTAATTTTGGTACAACTGTTCTGTGCTGAATCTGAGTCGACTTTTTCGTCCCTGTGCGCTTTAGTCCACAATGTTTTGGTAGACCATTACTTTCTTAATTTGTGATGTTATATCAATACCTGTTGTTGCATTGACACGAGTCTTGTACTTTTTTATTGTATGGTTGTGCTTTTTCATCATGAAATAAGAAAATAATCCTTGGTATCTCTTTGCAGTATAGACTTTGTTGTCAGTTAAAAAGCAATGAAGTCCCGTAGCCTTATCAGTGAGCGTTGGGGCAGCGAACTGTCAGAGGTTCGCCGTGCCTCTGTCAAGCATGGTGGGAGGTGGAGCCTCTCTTTTCCTGTCACCACCTTTAACCTTCCCTGAACTGAATGAGGTGCACATTTTAGTCCACAGCGGTTTCGAACTCACGACTGTCAGCTCCGCAGGCAAAGCTGTAGCCTAACCTTTGACGACGAGTCCCTCCCGCATGAGTACCCAGTGCAATGACCTGTCAACCGGTCACCCCCGTATGGTCACTTTATGTACATACCCAAGCGAATGTTTAGAAGCCAGTCCATCGTAATTTCTTATGATGACCTGAACATGTGTGTTTTACATGACGCGTCAGTTCATTACTGTTTATCGTATGTTGGTAACTGTTAAACAGTCACGTCAGTACACTTGACTTTGTTTGAATACACTATGAAATGGCATGGTGACGATCACTCACAAACTCCTGACGTTGTATGATGCACCGCCATGAAATTATTTGGCACACGATCACACAGAGACTCTATTCACTTATGTAAAGCACTCCAATGAAATTATTTGGCAGACTATTACACATACACACTCCTCATTTTATACCAAGCACTACCCTGAATTTTTGGCACCCACCCACCCACCTCTCATTCTCCCATTCATATGATCAAATCGCTTGGCAGACAATAATTATTCTCAGTCTTCCTTTCCCGGAGTGTTACTTCCCTTTGCTCTGGCAAATATCTGGCAAAGTGCTACTTATGGAAATGTCATGTCTGACGCACTGATCTCTACTCTCCTGCACTGCAACAGGCGCGCGCGCGCGCGCGCGTGTGTGTGCGTGTGTGTGTGTGTGTGTGTGTGTGTGTGTGTGTGTGTGTGTATTCGTCTGTGTGTGTGTGTGTGTGTGTGTGTGTGTGTGTGTGTGTGTGTGTGTGTGTGTGTTCGTGTGTGTGTGTGTGTGTGTGTGTGTGTGTGTGTGTGTGTGTGTGTGTGTGTGTGGCGACGACGACAGAGATCCTGTCATTCATTAGTCCAGAGAGATCAACCAAATGCTACTGGCATTATATGCTGTTTCACGATCGACTGGCTTGCGGGAGTGAGGGGAAGAAGATGACATGGCATATGATTGTGTCTATGTTTGATGGGAAGCGGGAGGGACGAGGGTGAAGGGAACGATGATGGTGGTGGTGGTCATGGATCATTGAGGAATGTCTTTAAGCCAGGATGGAATCCAAATCAAAGCAATACCGCAGAGAGAAAAGGTGGGCCGGCCTATCTACCTTAATTGATGTGAGGACTCGGAGGAAATGAAGACATCTCTCTCTGTCTCTGTCTCTGTCTCTGTCTTTGTCTCTCTCTCTCTCTCTCTCTCTCTCTCTCTCTCTCTCTCTCTCTCTCTCTCTCTCTCTCCTCTCCTCTCTCTCTCTTTTTCAGAGAAGTTTTATGTTGTGTGGGCGTTTCAAGAGAGACCAAAATAGGTCAACAGGTGGGTCTGAACGTGAACTCTCACTTGTAGAATGGTGAATTGGTGTGAGAGAGGTGCTGTCTCTGACTCAGACCCTTGTTGAGAGTTCGCACACCCACTTTCTCCCCTGCAGGCGGCGTCAAAGACGTTTTATCGATTGGGCGGGTCTCTTTCAACTTCTTTGGATTCCAAACAACGATAATGTCAATCCGTCAACGACGTACAAATTATGAAAGTACTTCTTTTCAAACGATCTCTCACTTTCTGTCTGTCTCTGTCTCTTTCTCTGTCTGTCTGTCTGTTTGTCTGTCTGTTTGTCTGTCTGTTTGTCTATCTGTCTGTCTGTCTGTCTGTCTGTCTGTCCTCTCTCTCTCTCTCTCTCTCTCTCTCTCTCTCTCTCTCTTTGTGGCTGCATGTGTGTGTCTGGGGGCCCAGTTGTGTGTGTGTGTGTGTGTGGTGTGTGCGCGCGCGCGCGCGCGTGTGTGTGTGTATGTGTGTAAGTGCCCACGCATACGTGCACGCCAGAGTGACGATCATCCATCACAGCACCCAGCTGTCATGTATAAAGCATAATGAAATATGACGAGAAACAGTTGTGTAAGAGCGCCGCCCCACACGTTTAAGTTGATATCGATCTGAACTTCTCGGCATCATCGCTGGGAGCTGTGGCGTGCTCCTGTAATCCAGCTACCTGGAGGCTTGAGATGGGGACGGTTTGAGGGCGGGGAGTCCTGCCAGCGGGCGTGCCACGTCGATCGGGTGTCCGCACTAAGCCCGACATCAATATGGACCCTTGGTGGGAGCCCCGGGGGCCCAGGTTGTCTAAGGAGAGCCGCACTGGCCCAGGCTGGAACACAGAGCAGGCAAAAGGCTCCGTGTCGGGCAGTAGTGGGTTCGCACCTGTGAATGGGCGACTGCTGGTGGCCCGTCCGACACAGTCGGACCACATCTCTTTCTTTTTTTTTTTTTTTTTTGTTTTTTGTTTTCTCATCTGCATTATTTTAAAGCAGTGAAGTGCGATAGAATAACATAGTTGTAATATTTGTTTGCTTTCATTTTTTATCTTAAAAAAAGGATGAAAAATTCGGACCACCCTCTCTCTCTCTCTCTCTCTCTCTCTCTCTCTCTCTCTTTGTGGCTGCATGTGTGTGTGCAAGTGTGTGTGTGTGTGTGTGTGTGTGTGTGTGTGTGTGTGTGTGTGTGTGGTGTGTGTGCGTGTGTGTGTGTGTGTGTGTGTGTGTGTGTGTGTGTGTGTGTGTGTGTGTGTGTGTGTGTGTGTGTGTGTGAGTGAGTGTAAGTGTGAGTGTGAGTGTGTGCGTGCGCTTATGTGCATTCCAGATGGACGATCACCTATCACAGCACCCCAGCTGTCATGTATATAGGATTATGAAATGGCTTATTTTGAACACAAAATTAAACTGACAAAAAACGGCATGCACAGTTTGTTCAAGGTAAGGCTTCCATAAACAGTCGATTATTGGCGCTGCTATGGTTCGTTGTTCAACTATCATTTCACTGACAAAAATATGTGCACTCACAGATCATGACAGCCCACTTGGGAACATATACATGCGCACATAGAGAGAGAGAGAGAGAGAGAGAGAGAGAGAGAGAGAGAGAGAGAGAGAGAGAGAGGAGAGAGAGAGAGAATAATCGATTTGGAACTTGTCCATCGGTGCACTCAGTTTCTCAATACTTTTTCATGAAATAGTCAGCTTGAAGTCAAGCTTAAATCCTGCGTAGATGAGTGGCGTAAATGGCCATTTGTAGAAAACAAGAGAACACAATTTGCTGTCGAAAGAAATTTAATGGGGCTCTTTCTGTGAAGGTAGTTTATGCCATTGCTCTGGAATTTAAACAAGTCCAAACTGCCCATGCGTATTGCATGGCTCAATTGAACCAGATCATGATTATCCTATCAGCCGAGAGCTGGTAGACCTTCGAACTGGTACCAAATGCTTCAGCTTGTTTCCATGACGAGGCAAAGTTTTTTGTTTTGTTTTTTTCACAATGAGGCAAAATTCATTTCCTTTTGTAGGCTCTATCAGGCACTTTTTTTAGTAGTCCTGAAAATGTTTATTCACATCACAAATTTTGAAGCGATTAAGAAACTAATAAAAAGCAAAATCCTACTTGTACAAGCGCCGCCCTACCATTTTAAGTTGATATCGATCTGAACTTCTCAGCATCATCGCTGGCAGCTGTGGCGTGCTCCTGTAATCCAGCTACCTGGAGGCTTGAGATGGGGACGGTTTGAGGGCGGGGGTCCTGCCAGTGGGCGTGCCACGTCGATCGGGTGTCCGCACTAAGCCCGACATCAATATGGACCCTTGGGGGGAGCCCCGGGGGCCCAGGTTGTCTAAGGAGAGCCGCACTGGCCCAGGCTGGAACACAGAGCAGGCAAAAGGCTCCGTGTCGGGCAGTAGTGGGTTCGCACCTGTGAGTGTGGGCGACTGCTGGTGGCCCGTCCGACACAGTCGGACCACATCTCTTTTTTTTCTCTTTTTTGTTTTTTTTTTTTTTTCTCATCTGCATTATTTCAAAGCAGTGAAGTGCGATAGAATAACATGGTTGTAATATTTGTTTGCTTTCATTTTTTATCTTAAAAAAAGGACGAAAAATTCGGACCACCCTCTCTCTCTCTCTCTCTCTCTCTCTCTCTCTCTCTCTCTCTCTCTCTTTCTCTCTCTCTGTCTCTCTCCTCTCTTTGTGGCTGTGTGTGTGTGTGTGTGTGTGTGTGTGTGTGTGTGTGTGTGTGTGTGTGTGTGTGTGTGTGTGTGCGCGCGCGTGTGTGTGTGTGTGTGCGTGTGTGTGTGTGTGTGTGTGTGTGTGTGTGTGTGTGTGTGTGTGTGTGTGTGTGTGTGTGAGTGTAAGTGTGAGTGTAAATGTGAGCGTGAGTGTGTGCGTGCACTTATGTGCATTCCAGACTGACGATCACCTATCACAGCACCCCAGCTGTCATGTATACAGGATTATGAAATAGATTATTTTGACACAAATATTAAACTGACAAAAAAACGGCATGCACAGTTTGTTCAGGGTAAGGCTTCCATAAACAGTCGATTATTGGCGCTGCTATGGTTCGCTGTTCAACTATCATTTCACTGACAAAAATATGTGCACTCACAGATCATGACAGCCCACTTGGGAACATATACATGCGCACATAGAGAGAGAGACAGAGACACAGAGAGAGAGAGAGAGAGAGAGAGAGAGGAGAGAGAGAGAGAGAGAGAGAGAGAGAGAATAATCGATTTGGAACTTGTCCATCGGTGCACTCAGTTTCTCAATACTTTTTCATGAAATAGTCAGCTTGAAGTCAAGCTTAAATCCTGCGTAGATGAGTGGCGTAAATGGCCATTTGCAGAAAACAGAGAAGACAATTTGCTGTCGAAAGAATTTTAATCGGTTTCTTTCTGTGAAGGTAGTTTATGCCATTGCTCTGGAATTTAAACAAGTCCAAACTGCCCATGCGTATTGCATGGCTCAGTTGAACCAGATCATGTTTATCCTGTCAGCCTAGAGCTGGTAGACCTTCGAACTGGTACCAAATGCTTCAGCTTGTTTCCATGACGAGGCAAAGTTTTTTTGTTTTGTTTTTTTTCACAATGAGGCAAAATTCATTTCCCTTTTGTAGGCTCTATCAGGCACTTTTTTTTTAGTAGTCCTGAAAATGTTTATTCACATCACAAATTTTGAAGCGATTAAGAAACTAATAAAAAGCAAAATCCTACTTGTACAAGCGCCGCCCTACCATTTTAAGTTGATATCGATCTGAACTTCTCAGCATCATCGCTGGGAGCTGTGGCGTGCTCCTGTAATCCAGCTACCTGGAGGCTTGAGATGTGGGACGGTTTGAGGGCGGGGGGTCCTGCCAGCGGGCGTGCCACGTCGATCGGGTGTCCGCACTAAGCCCGGCATCAATATGGACCCTTGGGGGGAGCCCCGGGGGCCCAGGTTGTCTAAGGAGAGCCGCACTGGCCCAGGCTGGAACACAGAGCAGGCAAAAGGCTCCGTGTCGGGCAGTAGTGGGTTCGCACCTGTGAGTGGGCGACTGCTGGTGGCCCGTCCGACACAGTCGACCACATCTCTTTTTTTTTTTTCTGTTTTTTTTGTTTTTGCTTTTTGTTTTCTGATTTTCATCATTTCAAAGCAGTGAAGTGCGAGAAAATAACAGGGCTGTAATATTTGTTTGCTTTCATTTTTCTGTCTGTCTGTCTGTTGTCTGTCTGTCTGTCTCTGTGTGTGTGTGTGTGTGTGTGTGTGTGTGTGTGTGTGTGTGTGTGTGTGTGTGTGGTGTGTGTGAAGTTGAAAGAGTTACTTCCAGTATACTTTTCCCCTGAAAAATGGGATACGGAAATTTGACATGTCCACGTTTATATGGACAAATTTAAATATTCTTTGACAATGTTTGACTTCACAGTGGTCATGGTCAATAGAATATGTGGTATAGTTTTGATGACAGATTCTGGATCCACTATGTGATCCGGATCCGCTCCATGAATTCGCCATGAAATTCACTGGATTCATCCTTGGGACACATTCCCTCTGTCCTCCAAAGTTCATTTAAATCACTTCAGTAAATTTTACGTCAGCTTGCTGACAGATACACAAGCAGTGAGCAAGAAGGGGGGGGGGGGGGAGGGGGCGGAGAGAGAGAGAGAGAGAGAGAGAGAGAGAGAGAGAGAGAGAGAGATGTGAGAGAGACAGAGAGAGAGAGAGAGACGAACAGCGAAACAGAGAGAGACAGAGACAGACAGACAGACAGACAGACAGACAGAAAGACAGACAGACAGACAGACAGACGACAGAGACAGAGAGACAGAGAGAGAGAGAGATACAGAGAGAGACAGAGAGAGATTCATGAAGATTCTGCTCCTTCTCTCTTTCTCCTTGCCATTCTTCTTCTTCTTCTTCTTCTTCTTCTTCTCTTCTTCTTCTTCTTCTTTTTTCTCATTACAATACAAATCTGTACCCCTCAAAGGTAGTCTGAAAAAGATTATTCATAGCAACTTACAGAAAAACCGATGCGCTGCTCATAGGAACTACAGCCCCAAACTCTCTCGTCTCTCGCCAGATCTGTCCACCAAGGAGCTGTGTCTACCGCTCTCTCTGACACGATTTGGAATTCTGACGTCGTTTGTTGTCCCTGACAACAAGTTGCTTGCAAGACTGCAGCAAGCCAACAAGCCTCCGTGTCACGTCCACTAACAGCAGTGCAATCAGGCTCTCGGCAATGCACGTGCACCAGACCCAAGCGTGTCACTTCTGTCAGCCTTTCTTGCCCACAAAGCGGAACGATGATGCAAGTATGTTGGATAAAGCTGATGTGTTGAGAAAAAAGTGCCGGAAGAACAACGCACATATTAATGGTGAGCATTCCAGTCTGAAAAACAGAAGAACAGGGGAAACACAGTGTTGATAGACCAATATGTATAGTATGGGTGAATATTCTGGTTTCAAATAAATGGAAGAGGTAAGTACCATTAAAACAATACATGTGGTAAGGGTAGTATTCCATTTGAAAAAAAAAAAAACGGGAAAGCAGAACTGGCAGACAACATATATAGTAAATTTAGCGTATCGGTTGAAAAAAATTTTAAAGGTATAAACTGGTAAAAACAATTCATGTATTAAGGCTTGCAGTCACTGTGGAAATTCAAAAACGGAAAAAAAGACTAGTGTTGGCACAACATTATATCTATCTATCTATCTATCTATTTATCTATTTATCTATCTATCTAACTAACTATCTATCTATCTATATATATATATATATATATATATATATATATATATATATATATATATATATATATGTGTGTGTGTGTGTGTGTGTGTGTGTGTGTGTGTGTGTAGTAAGAGTGATTCTCAGCTGGGAAAGGGGAGGGGAAAGGAACGTTGGAAGAACAGTACCTGCAGTAAAGGCAACATTCTGTAGTAAGGACAGCATCATCCGACAGACAGGAGAAAGAAAAGCAATGTTGGCAATGAGGACTCCACTGCCGTTGAACAAAGAAAAAAAAAAAAGGGGGGGGGGGGAGAGGGGGGGCAGGGAGGGAGAGGGGAGTGCTGATAGAGCTGTATTGGTGGAACTTTATATCAGGTAAAATGAAGGTAAGGAAAAATAAAATGAAGTTTTGGTCAATATGTCTTGTAAGGATGCCATTTACGGAAAAAACAGAAAAAAAAAAACATATTTTTGATAGCAGAATACAGTAAACAGTGTGCTTGTAGAACTATACATATAAAACGGATTGAATTTCGGTTTTATAAAAATGAAAAGAAAAAGGAAAATTGTGCTCCTAAAACATGTAGTAAGTGTAGAATAACAAAAAAAAAAAAAAATAAAATTGTACAATTGGTAGAACTACACATGTGGAGAGGGTAAACTCTGGTCAGAAAAAGAAAAAAAAAAAGAGAACTGCACAATATATGTGGCAAGGGTAGCATTCTGGTGGGAAAAAGGGTGAAAAGGTAATGTTGGTGGAGAAAGAAAAAAAAAATGTCGTAAAGAGAGCGATTGAACAGAAAGTAGGAAAAAGTAAAATTGTGGATTGTGATAGCGTAAGTATATTGGAGAAAAGGGAGAAAACTGGTGTTGATTAAAACCGTACATGTAGCTGTGGAGAAAAACCAAGGAAGAAAAAGCTCTGAGGAACAATGAAGTGTATGAATGTAGCATTCTAATGCGGAGAAAAAATAATTGTAGTCAGGAAAGCATTCCGATAGAGTAGCTGGAAAAAACGGGCGTGGGGGGCGGGGTGGGGGGGGGGGGGGGGGGGAGGGGGGATGCTTGTGAAACAACACAACACAAGTACTAAGCGTGGCTTACTAACAAAAAAGAGATGGTGGAGTGGGTGGAAGCCTAATGAAGACAAAATGGTACGTACGGTAAGGACAGTGTTCTGTTTGACAGAAAAAAAAAAATTAGAGCTGTTAGGACAAAAATTAGTAAGGACAGCAATTACTTAAGGAAAAAAAAAAAAAAAAAAAAAGTAGTTTCCTGTTCTTTATGTGGTCAAGGACGTCATCATTGTACAGTACCACCGCTCTCTATATTCTTCTTCTCTTGATGTGTTGCGTTTATTTTTAACCTGTCAAATGGACTCTATTTACTCCAGGAACAATTCCGTTGTTGCCCTAGGGTTTTTTACCTGTGTTATGTGCATGCTGCACACGGGAATTCCGTTTATCGTCCAATCCCGAAAGACAAGCACCGAGACCACTACTTTAGACCTAGTGGAAAGCAGGTGAAATGATGGCATGGAGGATGGGTGTAGTACCATTGCAAACCAGAGAAGGACCACGAAACCAGGATTCCCTGGCTTCACAGGCGAGCGCCTTATCCACTAGGCCCCCTTTCTACCCTGTCAGACTGGGGTAGCCATCCTAGGACAGAGGGGAGCAGGGGGATAACCTATGTAACCCAGCACTGACACCCAACGTAATGGCAAGGCACAGAGATAAGGAAGACAGAATGCAGAAGTTGGTGTCGGATCCCTGCAGGATTCGAACTCATAGACGTCTAACTAAGAACTTAGAGATCTACCACTGTGCTGCTCATGAACCACCCCGCCTGTAGTTACCTGTGTTAAACCCCATCTGTTGCCATCCATGCACACTATCTGTAGCTATCCACATACCACCCCACTTTGGCTAAACATGCATCACCCCATCTTTAGGTACCCGAGCATTACTCCACTTTCAGCTCACCAGGTATCACCCCATCTTTAATTGAACAGGCACCACACAACAGCTTTATCTCACCAGGTATCACCCCATCTTTAATTAAACAGGCACCACCACACCTTTATCTCACCAGGTATCACCCCATCTTTAATTAAACAGGCACTCCAACAGCTTTATCTCACCAGGTATCACCCCATCTTTAATTAAACAGGCACCACCACACCTTTATCTCACCAGGTATCACCCCATCTTTAATTAAACAGGCACTCCAACAGCTTTATCTCACCAGGTATCACCCCATCTTTAATTAAAACAGGCACCACCACACACCTTTATCTCACCAGGTATCACCCCATCTTTGATTAAACAGGCACCACAACAGCTTTATCTAAACAGATACTACCCCATCTTTATTAAACAGCTACCACACACCTTCATCTCACCAGGTATCACCCCATCTTTAATTAAACAGGTACCACCACATTTTTATCTAACCAGATGTTACCCCATCTTCAACTAAACAGGCACAACTACGCCTTATCTAACAGGGTATCACCCCATCTTTAATTTTACAGGCACCACCATACACTTATCTCACCAGATATCACCGCATCTTTAATCAAACAGGCACCACAACACCTTTGCCTCCAGGTACAACCCCATGTGTAACTAACCAAGCATCTGCCCATCTTAAGAAGGCATCACCCGTTTACAAGACTGCCTAGATGACTTAAAAATGATAATGAAATCGTGAGACAGAAAGACAGACACAGGCGAGGTAACTGTGATAAATCACAATACAACAACTTAAATGAACATGAAAGGCTACTTACTTCCAAGATCTCTTTGTACTTCTACTTGTCTGGCCTAAGCTTGTTGGGCGACCCCTCTCTCCTACCCCCCAATACAACCCTTCCCTTCCTGTCCTTCACACCACCTTTACCACCCCCTAATGTATCTAATGGGGGCCTCCATCATCATCACCACTATTTCCACCACCATCCCTGCACACAGTGTCATCAAAGTAAAAGTTGATATGAACGCGTCTTCTGCTTTAAAACTCCTCCTGTTGGGTTTACCTTTTTTTTTTTTTTTTTTTTTTTTGCTGTCCCAACCTCTGCGCCACCTCAGAGGCAGTGCACCCATGCCGTTCATTCCGACACCCTGTCCACAGCCACAGCCCAGCCGGCCAAGCCGCAGCCCCGGCACCGGCAATCCACAGGCAGCAGTCAATGTCAAGTCGTCAAGAGGCAACCCACCGGAGGAGACTCTGCACTGCTGCCGAGTCACTTCAGTGGTGTTCAGTGGCGCCTGTTCTGATCTAACATACGCAGGACACCACCTACTAAGCCCCCTACTGACGACAATAATTGCTTAGTCGCGGAGCCGGCGTGAGTGAGCTCTCCCTCCGGAGGGCGCCACCACGTCCGTCCAACGACAGTCCCCCCATAGACTCGCCGATACCGGAACCAAACCAAGGCCACAGACGTGGAGAGGGTGGGTTTACCTGCTCTTGGACAGGAAACAACTGCCCAGTCATATGCCTCCTCCTCATCCTGCCTCCTTGTATCTCCATCCCATATCACCTCCCACCATCACCACCACAACGCCCACCTCTACCTCCCGCTTCAGCAGGAGGTAAGCTGGGAGCGTGGGAAAGCTGCTGCCACATAATTGATGTCTGTCCGAACATACATCATTTTTTTTTTTACATCTTCTTTCAGGCAGAAAGCGAACTTGGGTGGGGGGGGAGGGAGAAAGAAGAATGGGGGGAAAAACCATTTGCACTCCACTGGAGTACCTGATGGTTTTGGGAGATAAGTTCTTTCTCGTTCTGTCTTTCTGTCTGTCTGTCTGTCTGTCTCTCTGTCTGTCTGTCTGTCTGTCTGACTGTCTATCTGTCAGTTGGTCTTCCTCTCTCTCTCTCTCCCCCTCTCTCTCTCTGTGCGTGCGTGCGTGTGTGCGTGTGTGTTGTGTGTGTGTGTGTGTGTGTGTGTGTGTGTGTGTGTGTGTGTGTGTGTGTGTGTGTGTGTGTGTGTGTCCCTGTACCTTTTTCTGTCTCTCTCCCCCCCCCTCCCCATCCTCTGTCTGTCTGTCTGTCTGTCTGTCTTTCTCTCTCTCTCTCTCTCTCACACTCTCTCTCTGTGCTGAGCAAAAATTTTGCTTGTAGGGGCAAACTAATGGAAGTGCACTCTAAGTTTTCTGGCATATGGTTTTAATCATTTTTTGAGGGGGGTAGGATGGTGGCTGTGCTCTTAGTGTGTTGCTTTGTGTTGCTCTTTGTTATTTGTTGTTTTCTCCCCCAGAATTATTATGCAGATTTCATTGAAGATAAAGGACACAAGCCCATCGCATTTGCTTTTTTGTTTTGTTTCTCCTTTCTCTAAAATCTCTCTTTCTCTCTCTCTCTCTCCACTCTCTCTCTCTCTCTCTCTCTCTCTCTCTCTCTCTCTCTCTCTCTCTCCTACCCCCTTCTACCCTTCTTCTTCTTCTTTCTTCTTCTTCTTCTTCTTCTTCTTCTTCTTCTTCTTCTTCGTCTTCTTTTTCACTCTCTCTCACTCTCTGACTGTAGCATTTGTCAACAGGACACTGTGATGATAGCGATGGTAATGCTGATGATAATAATGATGATGATGGTAATGATAACAATGATGACGATGGTGATTATTATTATTATCATCATCATCATAACAGTTATGATGAGTGCAATAATCTCATAAAGATCTCAATGACTTATGCATATGTCTTTTGTTTTATTCATTGAATGAGTACCAACCTTCTACTCACAATAGTTCAAGCAAAAACGTTTGCTGACGTCTTTCTCGTCGTTCACATGCGTGCATGCTTTATACGTACATGTCTTATACAGCTTCATACAGCTGTAATATTAACCTGATGCACAGCTTGCCCTAAAATATGTCAAGAACAATACACACACTTACTCTACACATAGGCAGACAGTAATTGACAAAAATGAATGAATGAAATAAAATGAATTAAGAAAGAAAATAAAAGCTGATTTCAGAATTGGAAAAAATGCGATGGGACCTGGGACCTGATTTGCTAAAGATTATTGTATCCAGAGAGAGAGAGAGAGAGAGAGAGAGAGAGAGAGAGAGAGAGAGAGAGAGAGAGAGAGAGAGAGGAGAGAGAGAGAGAGATATGACAGTTACAGTTACGCTATCCCCCCAATCTCTTAAAACCTGCATAACACATATGGAGAAAAAGAAAACCGACAGAACTACCATTACTATTACCATCCCTCAAAAAATGATGAAAAAGTGTTCCAGGAAACAGCTTGCGATTCTACTTGTTTAGCACCAGGCTTTTGTTGAGAGAGAGAGAGAGAGAGAGAGAGAGAGAGAGAGAGAGAGAGAGAGAGACAGACAGACAGACAGACAGACAGGCAGACAGACAGACAGACAGACAGACAGATAGACAGGGTAGACAGACGCCTTAAGAGGGCACTTGTCTCCCAGAATCATCAGGTAAAAGAAGTACTCGAGTGGAGCGCCAATGTTTTTGTTTGTTTGTTTGTTTGTTTGTTTTTTTTTTTACCCATCCCTCTTTGTCTCTGCCCTTTCCACCCAAGCTCGCTTTCTGCCTGAAAGAAGATGATGTATGTTCAGACAGACATCAATTATGTGGCAGCAGCTTTCCCACGCTCCCAGCTTACCTCCTGCTGAAGAGGTGGAGATGGTGTTGTTGTGCTGTTGGTGGTGGTAGGGGTGGAATGGGATGGAGATGGAGAGACAAGGAGGCAGGAGGAGGAGGAGGAGGAGGAGCGCAGGAGGAGATTGGCAGCTGGTTCCTGTCAAAGGGCAGGTAAACCCACTAGAAGTTTAAAGCGGCAGATACTATTCATATCAAGTCAGAAACGGTGACGACGCTATGTGCGGGGGTAGTAGCGATGAAAATAGTGGTGATGCTGAGTCGTGACGGTAATGATGTAAACGAGAACGGGTGGACAGCCCCATGATGATGAGGGGGATTGCTGAGAGTCGTGGGGAAGTATGCAAGGGAAAGATAAATGGGGAAGGAGTGATAGGTTGCTCAAGGCTTGAGTAGATGAATTAAAGGATAAAAAGTTTTTTTTTAATTGAATAGCCTTTAATGTTCTTTTATGTTCTCTCTCTCTCTCTCTCTCTCTCTCCTCTCTCTCTCTCTCTCTCTCTCTCTCTCTGTGTGTGTGTGTGTGTGTGTGTGTGTGTGTGTGTGTGTGTGTGTGTGTGTGTGTGTGTGTGTGTGTGTACAGAAAGATCGCTTGACATACACGAAAGAAACCAAAGGAGAAAACGAAAGAATATTAAGACAGCTGACCTGTTTCACCTACCTCCCTCACCCTCCATGTATTCCCTGCACACATACCTGCCCTCTCTAATCTGTCTAGCACACACACACACACACACACGCACAACCATATGCGCACACAAGCACGCACACACTCACACAAGCGTACACACACACACACACCACACACACACACACACACACACACACACACACACACACACACACACACACACACACACACACACACACACACGCACAGCCAACAATGAACAAGATTAACAAATCAACAAACAGCTCATCAGACCATATGAAGATCTAACGACATCAGCAAATGAACAAAACTGGTATGGCCATAAAACAAGATCCTACGGCTTTGCTGAAAACAATCTTCCAGGGAGAGAGAAGGAGAGGAAGACAGAGAAAGGAAGGGATACAGACTGGAAAGGCAAGAGAAGAGGGGAGATGGATGGAAGACCAAAAAAAAATTAAAATTAAAAAAAAAAAAGAAACAGAAAACAAGAACAATAGACTGACAACATCACAGAGTGAACAGAGACCATTCGCAGACACCCAGGTCTTGGCACACAGCCGACAGAGCTGGAGGAGCAGCACCCCGGTGATGTTACACTACTAAGAGAGAAGGAAAAGAAGACCACACTATATCGTGCTCACACATGCTTTTTCCCAGCATAGCAATGTCCAGTCAAGTGATCTTCCACTTGGTGCTACTGACTGGACCACATCACTTTGCACTGATGAGATTACTTCACCTCAAGGACATGGATGTGGTCAACATCTTTTTGAGAGTCCAACGAGCCACCCTCAACTTTCGAAATGACCTGCTGTATTGGGGCCGTGTGACACGCCTGAATTACTCTTGGCAGGAAATGCTACCACTCACTCGTCTTCAGTCATTATTTATTTCTAGTGCGTTTTCTTTCCGTCAAGAGTCAAAGAATTTAATTTGAAAGCACCTTACCATCGATGGACCAAAGAAACATATAAACTGACACATTTATTGTTTAAAAGCTTCGTGTTGCTGTAAGGTATGCTTTCCTTCAAAGGGATGTGGCGAGCTTTTCAGAGGGGCCTCAAACTGAAGCCCCTGTTATGGAGCAGTTGAGGTGTTAGCTGTGAAAGATGAGAGGGGAAGTGGGGAAGGCTGGATGGGGGGGAGGAGACAAAATAATCTGAAACATAAGAAGCAATCAAAAAATGTATGTGTACATGTAGGCGAGGTGTGTGTGTGTGTGGGGGGGGGGGGGGGGGGGGGGGGGGTAGAAGTAAAAAGAGGAGAGGTAGAGGGATCTCTCTCTCTCTCTCTCTCTCTCTCTCTCTCTCACACACACACACACACACACACACACACACACACACACACACACAGACACAGACACAGACACACACACACACACACACACACACACACACACACACACACACACACACACACACACAAACACAAACACACATGCATGTACACACAAGCATGCATGGGCGCACATTCCCGCCCCCCCCCCCCCCCCCCTTACACACACACACACACACACACACACACACACACACACACACACACACACACACACACACACACACACACACACACAGTTTGGTATCTGCTGTAATTTCAAAGGGGGATGTCACCATCCAGTGAAACGTGTCATCCAAAAATACTTTCATCAAACTCAGTACTATTACCAAGTGAAGTTTAACGACTACTCCTAGGCACTGGACATATTATGTTCCTAATTCAGTTACAAAGGAAAAACAGACAGCAAAAAGCCAGTGAATCCTCTTAAGTGCAGCAGTGCGTTGTAGTTAAAGATGGTAAAACCAGAAGCCCTTAAGTGAAGTCTGGTCATGTTTATAGCCCAGCCGACCACAAGGGCTTCATTACATCCACTTTCAGCGGTCAGTCAGTGCAGTTTCAGTTTAAAACATCACATCTCTTCGCTCCAAGTTCGTTTCATCAAATTCGCTTATGCCATGTGAAGTTTGGTGACTACACTTTTGCACTGGAAATGTTGTTCTTCATTCTTTTAGCAACACCGAAACCGTGCTCAGATTTTAATCAGGCATCAAACAATAAATGACAGACAGCAAGCCCTGCTGCCTTCTCGAAAGACAAAAGAAAACAAAAGAATGAATGACACAGATCACTTGTTGCGAGAAACGTCATTATACTAATCAATGAACAAAACGCCACTTTGCAAACCGATCTTTAAACAGCAAACATCTAAACCATATGTAGTGTAAAAATTCCCCATCGTAACATTTCCATCCCTCAAATGCCATTCCCCTTCTCTTCCCACCGCACGTGCCAACTGTTTGCGATGTATATCATTACAGCTGCTAGGAGCCAGTGTGTCGGTTGTATTGTGAGCAGGGCAGCAAATACAATTTCAGGGCCAGATGAAGAGAGACTGAGATAGTGGCTCTACGCCAGTGAGGGGGGAAAAGAAAAACGTGCCAATAGAAAGCAACCTCCCAGAAGAGAAGACGGTAACCCTACGTTTATTGTGAATCAAAACTTGACAGTGTAATAGAGTACCATCAACAGATTTCTTGCTATCAGTCGAGTTGACAGGGTACCATGGGTTCATAAAATACATGGTCAAGACATACACTTGTTAGCGGTTTTTTTTTTAGGCG
>JADBJO010007648.1:95000-100000 GCA_016801955.1 Conus betulinus | reverse complement strand
TATGTGCGCATGTACGCGCGCGCGCGCGCACACACACACACACACACACACACACACACACACACACACACACACACACACACACACACACACACACACACATCCTGGAACTCTATTTCAAATAAACGAAAAGGCACCAGAAACAAAAAGGGGATATTATTTAACAAGATATCAGACAATAAAAACAGGTATCAAGAATCTCTACCAAGAGCGGATTTTAAAAAAGTTTGATTTTTAGATTGTCACTTGATGCCTTTAAAACCAAATTCTGTAAACACGTGACTTATATTTGTGGCCAGCAAATCACTCCGTTCCATCTACTTTTTTTTGTGCGATAGAATGAAACCCTACTTACCTGCTTGGTTGTTGAACACTGACCGTCGATATCAGCCTTTGAAGACGTCATCTCCAACGAATTAAACATTTTTGAAGTGTTCAAGGACTGATTACGAGCCCAATTGGACGTTTACTTTAACGTCTATGTTATGTTCCCCCATCTTGGTGGTAGTTGCTTATTTAGCGTTTCTTTAAAGTTTGAATTCAGTTATGTGGAGGGTTTTTTTTTTTTGTTTTTTGTTTTTTTTTGGGTGTGTGTGTGTGTGTGTGTGTGTTTTTATTGTTTGTTTGCTTTTTTGTTTTTGTTAAATTATTATTTATTTATCTAGGCCTAACTGCATTATATTATACATACCTACGCATGCCCAAAAATCAACACCAACTATTCGCATGCATACACCCCAAAACACCACATGCACATACACATAACACTTACATACTGTCTAAGATCACTGTTAGGTGGATAGACGTTAAATTAAGAACGACGAACACACACACACACACACACACGCACACGCACAGGCGCACACACACACGCACACGTGCGCGCGCGCGCGCGCACACACACACACACACGCACAGGCGCACACACACACACGCACACGCGCGCGCGCAACACACACAAAATACACAAAAGACTTATCCAAATCATTTAAAAATATTTACAGATGGTTCAATAATGGAAACGTCTGAAAGTGGTGCTGGATTCACTATACCATCCTTAAATGTGCAAAAGTCTTTCTATCTAGGCAGAGAATTTTCAGTTTATACATCAGAACTATATGCAATTATGAAAGCTCTGAATTATATCTTATATGACACGCCAGTATCATCTTATAGTGTGCTATTTTGTGTTGATTCAAATTAGTTTTTACAACCATTAAAGCACTGGAACTCTAAAATTAGAACTGATATTCTTTTTGAAATTAAGCATCTATTGCATTGTTTACTTTCCCGAGGTATAGCAGTTGATTTTTGCTGGGTTCCTTCACATTGTGACTTAAAAGGGAATGAATTAGCTGACAAATTGGCAAAGCAGGGAGCTTGTACAATTTTTGAAACACCCTTCAACGAAGTCTTAAATTTTTCTCCGCGCGAATTGATCCAGCGATTGGAAAAGAATATGCGGAAGGTACATTTTGATGAGAAATTATTCGTTCTGCCATCATGTCCAAGGTATCTAACCAGATTAATTTATAAATTACGGTCAAATACATAGAATACAAAATATTCACGAGGTATAGCGTGTATATGTCAGGAGAATATCTCAATTCGTCATCTTTTATTTCGAATGCCCTATACTAACTCCAGCTTATAAGGAGAATAATATTTTTATAAATAATTCTGACAATGTTGATAGTGTGGTAAATAACCCTTGTTTTTTGCTTTGGTTATTGCTCAGTCCCCAGTTGCAAAACTATTGTGAAAAAAGACATTTGAGATATGTGTTAATAGTGACTTTTTTCCTGGGGGTTGGGGGTAGGGGAGGGTGCTGATAGTGCAATGGAATGTATATTGCAGTTTAAGGTCTAAGATCATCTTGTGATGAAAAGACGTTAAATAAAACTACTGAATTGAACTGAACTGCGCGCGCGCGCGCGCACACACACACACACACACACACACACACACACACACACACACACACACACACACACACACACACACACACAGCTTGCCTGCGGGCACTCAAACAGACCATGAGCGGTGAACTTCGACACTCGGAACTAGGAACAGTGCCCCAAGTCATCCTCGTGCACATCGCTCTGTTTAATCTTCGGGAGTCGCGAGAATCACCCGCAAGGGGGACATACATTCAGGAAGCAGTCTCATAATTGAGGTACATGGAGCTGTTTGAACAAGGGAAGGAGAGGGGTGAGGTGAGAGAGGGGTTTGTGACAGTCGCTTAGTATTGCCTGGTTTCCTCCTCTTTCTTCCAGATGAGGGTTGAGCGTGTTTGTAGAGAAGTGGAACAAATGTTATTGGCGTTTCTCTGTCAACGTCTATTATGCAAAAGAGTCATCTGTCTGTGCCTCTCACCTTACTCTTTGTACCTGCCTGCACATTTGACTCTTCTTTGGAATCGGAGAGAGAGAGAGAGAGAGAGAGAGAGAGAGAGAGGAGAGAGAGAGAGAGAGAGAGAGAGAGAGAGAGAGAGAGAGAGAGAGAGAGAGAGAGAGAGAGTTGTGCTCGCACGGATTGCTTGTTCTGATATAACTAGATGGAATTGCACTGTCATGTGTGTTGCTTGGTAGGCTTTCTAGTTCAGAAGTAAGACGACTACGAGCTTGCATTGACAGATGGTCAGCAACTTAATTCTGCTGGTCTTGAGCAATGCAGTGAGTTGTGGGTAGTACATTTCACAAACGTTCTTATGTCATACGATCGATGGTGCTGTGATCAATTATGCCATGATATGCTGGGACGATCTGATAATGCGTGTTTGTGTGATCAAGAGTTAAACATTCATTCTTCCTGGGTCTGGTTTTTTAAAAGTACTTTTAGAAATTGATTTTTCCCCTGCAGCATGGCAGATAGTAAGATCAATAGTTGTGAAACTGTAATGCAGTTAATGCTGCTTGATGACAACACTGAAAAAATTAATGCATTGAATTGAACATGGTATACAAAACGGTTCAACCTTATGTCATGATATTTAAGGTTGCTTGTGTGCTAGCTAAAGGAAATAAGTAAAACGAACTTCACAGCCTTATTTTGTGAATGAGAATTCCGACCACTTCGTCGATCAGTTAAAGGACGCTATGATTTTAGGCGCGTTGATTTTTTTTTTTTTTTAATCCCTAGCATTACAGACAAAAATGTTCTTACGAAGATTACGTACGTGCGTTTTCAAATGAAAAGGAACTGATCAAGGATTTAGTTGTATACACTTCGCTTTTGTTGTGTTCATCTCTGTCTTTTATTTATGTACAGTAACACATACGTTGGGCAGCTTCATTTGCCGAAATCTGTCAATGTTGTTGCGATTGGTATTTGATAAAATGGTCATTTTTTCTGTTGTGTTACTCACCCAACAATGAAATACTTTCTCCCACAAACATATTCCTAGGATCTACTGCGTTGTGTTGTTCAAATGGTGTTCGTTTTTTCTGTTCTGTGATGTTTTTTGTGTCATGCTGTTTTACTGTGTTGTGTGTTGCTTTGAGCTTATGAGAGATTTTTTTTTTTTTTTCGGTACAAATAGCTCCCCCCTGCCATTCTGAAAGTTGTATGCTAGTAGCTTCCTTTCTTCTGTCATTCTTTTTGATGCTGCCTTTTAAAATATATTTTTACTGTTGCTTATTGTTGTTGCCGTTTGCTGATAGCATTTGTCTTTTGTTACCCCCCCCCCCCCCCCCCCCCCCCAACCCCCCCCCCCCCCCCCCCCCCCCCACCCCACCGCACCCCCCCCTTGTAACCTTTTAAGGATTCCATTTTGAAAGTAGAGTTGAGGCTGTGTCTGGTTGGCATGATTAGATGATGAAATTCTTGTGTGCTTTGTTGTCATGTTTTGTGTTTTGTTGTGTTGTGTTTTGTTTTTCGTGTTGCGTTGTGTTGTGTTTGTTGCGTTGTGTTTTTTTCGTGTTGTGTTCTGTTGTGTTTTGTTGTGTCGTGTTGTGCTAAAGCATGTTCTGCTGAACCATGTTCATAAAAACACAGTGTTGTTTTCTGCTGTGTTGGGATAAGTTGGGGTTTTAATTTGGATTCGCTTATAATAAGTTTGTGCATGTATTCTCTTTTTTGGTAAATTGCTTCAGCATTGCTGCCTTATCTGCTAGGTAGCTATTACGTTTCGCTTTATTTTGTTAATGATACCTGT
This sequence comes from Conus betulinus, assembly GCA_016801955.1. Classification (NCBI taxonomy): domain Eukaryota; kingdom Metazoa; phylum Mollusca; class Gastropoda; order Neogastropoda; family Conidae; genus Conus; species Conus betulinus. The sequence goes on along the minus strand of JADBJO010007648.1, from coordinate 95,844 downwards.
CAGGCTTCTGACCTACAATCTGATGAGGGAAGAGAAAGAGGATGACCCAAAGGAAAGACGAAGAAGATGCTCAGAGACAGATTTAAAGAAGAATGTCAAGGGCGTGAAACCTCTCGCCAAATAGTACCGAAATAGGTAATAGACCCATTAACCAGTGTGCCTTACGCACCGCGCACGGTCGAACTGTGTCAAGGACGAATTGGTCTGGTGACAGATGGCACCTAAGGTAGTAAGGACTCTCCCGAGTTCGAACCTTCCCGAGAGCGAAAGGGGGGAGGGATGTAACCACTGGGACCTCGGTGCATCAAGTGGGCGCTACATACTCAGTCAGCTGAGGTCGCTTTGTGTTCAGATGGTACTGCCGTAGGGCACTGTGTTGGCGCTATTGTCAGGCTGGTTGAATGCGCGTGGACGATGTTGTTGTCGTAGCTTTTCTCCAGGATAATTACTGTGTTAAGTGACCCCCGAAGTCGGCGGGAAATTTCAATGTCCATCTGGTGCCAAGTGGTTGTTTGCTAATCAATTAGGTAGGGATGTGTGTAAATGCTGATGTGTGGAAGAATGTAGCGAATGGAGAATTCAGGGTACTTGTGAACAAGGGGTTTGAGAAGCAGCATGGACAAAGGCATGGCCCGAAGGGAAATCCTTTGTGTCCATCCCTATATATACTGAGGGAGAACAACGGGGAGAGAGGAGGCGACCAAGACCACGAGAGAGAGAGAGAAGAGAGAGGAGAGAGAGAGAGAGAGAGAGAGTGAGCAGGACAGAGGGGTCGAGAGAAACGTGGTCTGGGAGATAGAGAGAGACAGTAACGTCTTAGGGTTAAAGACAAGCTGGAAGAGAA
>JADBJO010007648.1:82500-90000 GCA_016801955.1 Conus betulinus | reverse complement strand
TGAAACAAGCAAGGGCAGCCAATAAAAAGGCATCAATGGTATTTGACCATCTCATCATAGAAGGTAATAAGTTTTCTGTAGACTCAGAGGGCAAAGCTGAGAGAAATGAAATAGGACAGTGGCCGCTCGTTGTGAGGTTTTTTTCTATGTTTTGTTGTGAAGGTGTTTTTTCCCCGCTGTCTGTCCCTTGTGCGCTTTGCGTGGCTCTTCCCTTCTTGTTTCTGCCCCGCTTATGGTTCCCTGCCCGTCTTTGTTTGTGGCTCTGTTGTGCCGGGCCCCCCTTTCTTCTTTTTTTGCTGTCCCCTGGGCTTGGTTCTGGCCGCCGTTCGCGCTTTTCGTGCCTTTTTGCTGTCCCTTGTCTTGTCCGGGCGCTTCCGGCCCTGTGCTCTCCCGCGCCTTTTCTCGTGCCCTTTTTTTCTCTCCCCCCGCCCCCCCGTTGCTTCCCCATCTGCCCCTTCCTCCCCGTTGCCTCACTCTTTTCGGATTTCTTGTCTCTTTCCCAATGCTTCGTCTTGCCTGTCCCGTTGCTCCCTGTTATCCCTCCCCTTTCTTTCCCTCTTTTCTTTTATTACCTTCCTCTTTATTTTTTCTTTCTTTTTGCCTCTTTTTCCTTTTCCTTCCTCTTGTTTTCCCTCTTTTTTTTCCTCCCTTCTTTCCTTCCCTTTTTCCTCCTCCTTTCTTTTTTTTTGACTTCCCCCTCCCTCCTTTTTTTTTTTTTCCCCCCCCCCCTTCCCTCTTCCTTCCTTCTTTCTCTTCCTTTTTTTTTTCTCTTATCCTTCCTTTCCCCCCCCATCCCCTTTTCTTTTTTGTCTTTCCCCCCCTTTCCCTCACCCCTCTTCCCCTCTTTTCTACCCCACCTTTTGCCCCTCTCTCTTCTTCTCTTCCCTTTTCCTCTTCTCTCCTTTTTTTCCCCCCTCTCCCTTCCCACTTCGCTCCTTTTTTTCCCTCCCTCCCCCCCCTTACCCCTCCCCTTCGCCCCTCCCTCCCCTTCCTTTCCCCTTTCCCCCTTTTTTCCCCGCCCCTTCTTCTTCCCCCCTCCTCCCTTTTCCTTCCCTCCCTCGTCGCTTCTTTTTCCCCCCCTCCCCCGCGCCCCGTTTTATCAGTCCCAACCCCTTACACACATATTCTTTCCCCTCTCCCCTCCCCCCTTTGGGGGGGCCCCCGCTCTATCATATCCCTAACAAAAGCGGAAAGTGAGACACCCTATGAGCGAGGAGGTCTGCCCCCGCCCCCCCCCTCTGCGTGCTCCCCCTCTGGAACTGACAGGTTTACCACACCCTCCTAACCCCTTTTACACTCCGCCCCCCCGCCCGTGGCCGCTGCTGCCGCAACCCCCCCCGGGCCTTACCTCCCTGCCACCCCACCCTCTTTCCAGGAACACCCCACCGCCACCTTTCACCCCACCGCGGCCTGCTCTGAGTATCGCCCTACTCGCGCAACGCTTCCACTTAGACTTGGGAAAACTAAACAGTGCTGGCCCACACCCTACCCCGCTGTTGCACATCTGAAGACGGAGTTTCCCAAAATGCCGGTGCTAGTAGTTGTACAGATTGCACATTATGTCAAGAATTTTTCCTGACTGAGTAGTTCAGACCACGGTAAAAATCAAACACCAAGCTGCTCCCACCTAACACCGAGACCCCCCTCCCTCCTCCACCAGCCCCTACCCCCTCCCTACCAGGGACAGCACGCCAACCCTGATCGTCCTCCGGTCCATACTGTACCACTTACAAGAGTGATGTCCAAGAACACCATTCAACCTCCCCTTCCGGGGCCGTTCGCCCTCTGAGCATTCGTAGGACCATTTATCAGTCCGTTGACCCTCATAGATGAGAACCACAAACCAGTGGGCCCTTGACCGCAACTAACATTATGCGGGAGGCCACTCCCCAGGGGGGGGGGAAGGGGGGGCACCGCGCCACCCGCGTTCCCCCCCCCACCCCGCCTGACGACTCCCCGTTCGACTATTGCTATGTCCCTTTGATCGTTTCTTCAACACCGAGGAAATCTTCTGCTTCGACCAGAATATTCTTCCGTTGCATTTCTCGAAGCCTTTTGAACTAAAGCTTTTGATTACATATCCGACAGCTACGGGACCACCCCAGCGTAATCCGTGGTCAGTTTCGTAACTAACGTATGAATGGTCCTCTATCCATGGCATTCCGTCTGACCTAATGTTCCAGTCGGTCCGGTAGTTGTTGTTCCTGGGCTTTTCTCCGGGACTATGTGTCCGCCGGTGATGTGTGCAGTCGGCTTTTCGTTCTTTGTTATTCTGCCTTGCCTAGACATATTACCTGGTAGCAGGTGCCCCGCAAGTTTCCCCTCGATCTTTGCCCTCTTCCTACTAGGAAACGCTGTGGTGTTGACTCGCGCGCACTGGTTTGCAACACACCACAACCCGTTCCTCCAATCGCCATCTAAGCGCAACGCGACCACCACACGTGGGCGTTTTTTGTTTGCCGTGACCCCGGCTTTTTTCTTCTTGGTGAGATGGTGAGGTACGGTTGACCTCCGTCGCAGACTTAAGACTCGAAGCCGATTTACGCCAGGGTGGTGTCTAATGTTGACCCAGCCGTCGGCTCTAGTAACCAGATGAACCCCGATAAAGATGCTGGCCACCCACATCCAAAACAACACTCCCAAATGCTGCAGAGCCCTGCACCCCGGCGGAGTCCCCCGAAGAATGTTCACACCAAAGTCGCAACACGCCTCAGCTGAAGTAGACGAGCTTTAGCCCACCCACCCCCTCGAACAGAGTACCACGATTTTCGTAGTGTGAGCCAGTGGGAGTCCCCCTGACTCCAACGTGACTCCTGGTACGCCAGTCAAAAAAATGCCAGCTGCAGGCATCGCTTACAAGCTTAGTAGTCAATAGCGCACACACACAACCACCCCCACAAAACAGGTTGGACCGACATCCAGCATTCCGTTATACGCCTTGGTGCCACGCAGTCATGCTTCTAGGTTACGCCCTTAGGTCTCCCCAGTCCGGTGCAGACTTTGGGAGCTCGGGGACTGCAGGGCCTTGTCCGAAACCAGTACTCCTTTGTTGCCCCGCCTCACGAAAGACATATCAATCTTTGATCTGCCCCCAGAAAAGAGCAAGCGAAACCCCGAGAACCCCAATCACCAGTATAAATCTCGGTCCCGACGACATTCCGAGTCTTTATTCTAGGATCATTGTCGATTTTGTACAGTCACGATGTCAAAACTTTATCTGCAAATGGATTTTAGGGCGTACACTGGAAGTTAATATGACCAAATTTCGCTTCTGGAATCTCAGACATTGCACACACCCGGTATCGCTACTATAACCATACTGGGATGGGATCTGACTTGTCCCACTTTTGTTGTTCAAGGCATTTCAATTTCGATCAGTTATGACTTCGTGAATGAGAATTTCATTCCAGTCCTTGATGTGTTATGTAAAATTCATACATTGTGTTACTTTCTCCATACCCCCCTTCATAAGGGGCAATGGCCTTTATATGAAGTAAACCATCTGAGTTCTGAGTTCTGAGAGAGTTCTCTCTCTCTCTCTCTCTCTCTCTCTCTCTCTATTATTAGAATATTCCCATTTGTAATCGTGCTCTCTATCTGTCTTTTTGTCCGTCTGTCTGTCTATCTGACCGTTTTCTGTCTGTCTGTCCCTCTGTGTCGGTCGTACTGTCAGTCTGTGTGTGTGTGTGTGTGTGTGTGTGTGTGTGTGTGTGTGTGTGTCCCTCGGTCTTTTCTCTCCTTCACTCCCTCCCTCCCTCTCCTCCTCTTTTTTTTCAAATGCCCGTTTATTCATCCCTGTCTTCCTCTTAAATCATTTTATTCATCTATAAAAAAAAAAAAAAAAATCTTTAGACATGCCGATATTTGTCTTGAATTTAAGCGAAAATGTTAATTGATTTTAGGATTTCTCCTCTATATGATTTTTACATTCGTTTATGTTTCATTCATTTGTCCCTTTTTTTTATCTTATTATTATTATTTTTTTCTTTCAACCTGTAGGCGAGATCAGCTTGAAAAGGATGCACACATGGAGTTGACACGCCGTCTGTAATAACGACGTGTCTTGTCTGTCCTCTCTCTCTCTCTCTCTGAAGTCCAAATGCATGAGAATATCAACAGCTCGTAAATATGTATACACACACACACACACACACACACACACACACAGAGACAGATATATATATATATATATATATTTGTTAAAAATAAGATGATAAAAAGGAAGTTTTAAAATCGACAGATCTGTTTTCGAGCCAGCGCTCTCGTCAGGATGATTTGGGGGCCTACTGCCGGTGTTATATGGCCTGATTTCACTGTTTGCACGTGCGGATTGGCTGCACGTGTTGTTCGGTTTTTTTTGGGGTTGTTTACAGTTCAGGGTGTGTTTTGCTGACAACGATTTCCATTTGTGCCTGCAGTTGTTTACTATTTACTTTAGTATTTAGGGTTGCTAAGTATGGTTTGCATAGTATTAACCATTTTTCTGTTGAACATAGGTTGCATCTTTTTGAAATGTTATTGTATGGTGATGCCCTTTTTATGATTTTCCAGGATATGTTATAGTTTATTTTTTGTCTTAAGTCTCCAAAATATATTTGCTCAGTTCTGTTTGGTTTTTGTATTTTTACTTTGTTGAATGACTGTTTATGGTTTGCAAATCTGGTTTTGAAGCAAAGAAGGGTGAAGAAAGGAAATCCTGCAATTGTGCTAAAAAAGAAAACAGTGTCCCTTAAGCAACAAATGCCTCTATAACAACATTGTATACCAAGCCACTGTGACATCAGAAAATGAAAAAGAAACATAACATAGGGTTCACTGAAAATCACTTCAAAACCAGATACGCAAAACCATAAACAGCTCCCCAAATATCGTGCCCCCCACATTCCCCTCTCCCCCCCCCCCCCCCCCTGTCTCTCTCTCTCTCTCTCTCTCTCTCTCTCTCTCTCTCTCTCTCTCTCTCTCTCACCTCCTCCCTCCCTTCCACTCTCTTTCCTCTCTCCCTCTTTCTCCCTGTCTGTCGCTTTCCCTCTCTCTCAGCTCGCCCCTCTCACCTAAATCAGTCCACTCTCTCTGTGTACCAAAACTTTCCGACTCCCTTGGGTTTTCCTCCCTCTTCACCTATCCCCCTAGCCCTCTCTCTCTCCCCCCCCCCTTTTCCCCCTTCCCCAAACTTTTTCCTAGCCCCCCCCCCTCCCCCTCTCTCTCCCTCTCTCTTGTGCGCGCAGGTAGTTCTCTCTCTCTCTCTCTCTCTCTCTCTCTCTCTCTCTCTCTCACCCTTACTTTCTCGTGTTTCCCGTAGCTTACTACCCTTCCACCGCTGTCCTTTTTCTAACCATTGGTATTGTGGTGAACTGTTTATAAAAATGTGAACGGAAGCTGCTACATGCAATTCAATCATTAAAGTCCCTTGAGGAAGACCAAAGAGGTCAAAATATTGGGAAAAAATTCAACGTGATTGTTGTTGAGTTCTTTGTTTGGATGTACACACACACACACACACACACACTAACACACACACACACACACACACACACACACATATATATATATATATATATATATATATATATATATATATATATATATCAGCCATCTGCTTATGTGTTATCTTGAAAGTAGTGAGTACACGGAAAACCTGAAATAAAAATCCTGTTAAATTAATCTCATTTTTGTGTCTGCCATTTCTAAGTGTCTGCTGCAGAAACCTTCCCACTACAAATTGAAAGAAAAAGTCACCTTGTCACTTAAAAAAAGTCTCGAACCAAACGACTTGAAAAAGTTACCGACCTGTGTCTAATCTTCCCTTATGTCTAATCCTATCGAGAAAGTCACTTGAAACAACACATCAACTATCCTGAACACAACTGCCTCTTTCAGCCACTTCAGTCTGCCTATCAGTCTCACCACAGCAATGAAAACTATTCCCCCACATACTGTCGCTGCACGCTCATCTTGATTTGACGGCTGCCTTTGATACCACTGATCACTTACTCCTTTCTCATCTTAAACTGTACATTTTGAATCAATGGTACTGTCCTCAGCTGATTTAATTCCTAATCAACAGACTGATTTCAATGCGTCGTAATCGATCGATATCACTTTCAATCCACAAACAGAGCTCCACAGGGATCTGTCCTCTGCCTGTTTTATTACTTCTTCCCAAATCATTTACCGATTCACGTGCTGATTTCATCACCCACTACAATGTAAAGTATCATTAGACAACATCTGCCAGGAGAAAAAAAGGACACTCCTGAAAAGCTGTTCTCACTGGGAAAACTCTGATCGCTTCCTTGGCTGATAACATAAAATTAAGTTGAACAAAATCCTGGATGATTCAGCTAAATGCTGTGAAAACCAATGCTATGTCCATAGAACAAAAAAAAACTTTCATCTGGCATTGTTACTTTGATCGAAATCAACAGTTCGTCCATTGCTCTGTCTAGTAACGCCAGTAACTTTGGTCGTTAGCTTCAAAAACATACCTTCCATGCACAAACTCATTCTCAATGCTGTGCAGTCTGGCTATTTCAGCCACGATGTATTCGCTCTGATCGGAAATAATCATACCCAGACTCTACAGCTAAACTTGTCACTTCTCTCATTCTGTCTCGCATCAGCGCGCATATTCTGTCTAGTGTAGTTTATCCACTTAATCCATCATTTTTTTTTCAATGAATCCAAAATTCCACTGCTCACATTAGCCTCAGAAAGAAGACATATGTATCCATCAATCCTCCTGCATTGTCCTCATTGGCCATTAGCCTAAATTAAGATACAGTACAAGTCACGCTGTACTGCTATTGATTTCAAGACTTTGATCCATTCTACCTGCGTAACACTCTTCACGTTTATAATTCATCCTGCCCTCTGTATTCTTTTAAGTGCCACTGCATTTCCGATTTCCTCAATTTAATCAGTTAACAGTCGACCACACCTCTCGCCCTTTTCTCACTCCAGAATGAAAAAAAAAAAAAAACGAAAACAACAAAAAATGTGAACATGCGTCCCTTTCCTCTTCATAATAAGAAAATGCTGCGCACTTTTTAAATCCATTATTTGACCATCATTTTTCCTGCCTATTAACCCTCTAACGGGAGGACAGTGGCGCGCACACACACACACACACACACACACACACACACACACACACACACACACACACACAGAGGCGTACACACACACACACATACACACACACACACACACACACACACACACACACACACACACACACACGCACGCATACAGAGAGAGAGAGAGAGAGAGAGAGAGAGAGAGAGAGAGAGAGAGGAGAGAGAGAGACAGAGAGAGAGAGAGAGAGAGACAGACAGACAGACAGACAGACAGACAAACAAACAGAGAGACTGCTCGTGGGCACCCAAACAGAATCGTACAATGGCCAATGAAAGCCAGACCCAGAACTGGGAGCAGCGAGAAAGTCATCGTGAATGCACACAACTCTGTTTAATTTGGGGAAGTCCCAAGAAAAACAAAGAG